>JAHLJT010004567.1:26145772-26201679 GCA_031308135.1 Acheta domesticus | reverse complement strand
GGTGCAGTGCAACGAGGCCGTGCGCCTGCGCGAGATGACGCAGGGCCGCGCCGAGGGCGGCTCGGGCCGGCGGCGCCGCCCCGGCTCCCGCAAGCACTCCGCCTCGCACGCCGCGGCCGGTGAGGCAACGCGCCCTGCGCGCTTCGTTGTACTATACTGTACGTTTCTAGACGCGCCCGGAAACACTATACTCCGATTCAAACTCAGATGCACTTCAAGGTCTCGAGCTGGAAGGAGAAGCGCCGGTGTTATCCAATCGGAAGCTCTAATACAGAAAAAGTAAATCCTAACGAAGCTTCCGACTGGATGAATGTGTTCCCATCTCCTTGCAGCACGTGACCTTGAGGTGCAACTGTTTTTAAATCGAAGTACACTGCGATTTTCGTAACTTTGCCCCTGACATGAATCAGCTGTTTCGCTGCTACCCAATCGGGAGCTTATACTTCGCTATAGTGACGTCACTACAATGACGTTCAAGTTCCTGATTGGATGAAATCGTCAACAGCGTCAGGGGTAAAGTTAAGAAAATTGCACTATACTTCCATTTAAATACAGTTGCATCTCAAGATCACGAGCTGCAAGGAGATGGGAACACTTTCATTCAGTCAGAAGCTTCGTTAGGACGTAATTTTTTGGTATTGGAGCTTCCGATTGGATAACACTGGCCCTTTCTCCTTACAGATCGAGACCTTGAAGTGCATCTGTGTTTGAATCGGAGTATAGAGTTACCGGGCGCGTCTACAAACGTTCGATTCCCGTAAAAGAATCGATTCCAGAAACAAAAAGTTGGGAGTCGCTTCTAGAATCGAATAAAAATAAAAGAATCGCTTCCCTAAGGAATTGATTCATGTGCATTCACATTCACAAAAATATAATAGAGAGTAATATCAGCAATAGTGTGATATAATGAACAAAATTAATAACGGATTCAAAGAAACATAACTGCACACCAAGCGATTCACACAGGAAAAGAGTGGCTAAAAAAATGTCGATGCTAAAAATGTAATTTGAACCAAGCGGTTTGATTTGAACGAAGCGGAAGGCGGAGGCATGATGGGAGGTAGAATTCAACAACGGTAAGGGCTTCTATAAAAGTAATAATACAAGTAATAACTTTTCGTTTCCAGCCTTTTTAGAATCGATTTCAGTAAGAATTCGAAGGGACGGAATAGAATACCGATTCTACAGGAATTGAAAAAAAGAATCGATTCCGGAATCGCATCAACAGAATCGGAACGTTCCTAGGCGCGTCAACTGCTATGGTCGTTAGTCCCATAATTGGATTGGTGAATGTTTGAAAAGATAGCTAAATTCGTTGTTGGTTTTTTTTCTTTTCAACAAACCTGGAATTTACTTGCTAACCAACAATACAATAATAGATTAATCAGTTTCCTGTTATGGGTGGTATTTAATAAGATTATTCCACATATAGCATTATGTCCAACAGAGTTCCAAAGTTCACTAAATATTGAAAGTAACTGAAAGCTATGTTAATGTCAAAGAGATTTAGTTATAGTACTTACACAGTTTATTGGACATTCACATTTCTATCGATGTATACCGCCTCCTAAGATAGATGATCACAGTTTATGATTCGCCAGTAGGAAGAAGCGGTAAGAAAAATCGTAAAGAAAACGCGACAAACTTTTTGAGATACACTGCTCTGATAGGAGCATTTTGTATGAATAGTTAAACCCTATTCCTTTTAATTTACCGAGTAGAATAGTCACCAAAAATAGTTTGCACATTCGATGGTTCACACCACTAATTTTCACAAAATAAAATTATAAATTTCCGAATTTCCTCTGCGCATCCTTCGGGCAGAGTCGGAGGAGAAGATGGAGAAGAAGAAGGCGATGAGCGAGCAGTGGCAGTCCGCGAAGTCCGCGGTTCGGCGCGGGGAGATGCAGCTGCTGGCGCGCGCGGAGAAGCTGGCCTAGGCCACGCCCCTCTCACCACTAGCGCACGGACTATTTATTTAGTAGACGCACTCTTGTACTTTGGATTAGTTACTATTTAAGGGAGAAATAAATTTATATGGTTTCCTTATACACGATTTCGTATTTTTTTGCCACACTTCGTTCGGAATGTTTGGGTCCGGTTTGTCGAAAAAAAATTAATTGTATGAATGATATTGGAGCAAAAACCCGCGTGCGAAGAAACTGTCCTAGACCACGACTCTTTCTAACTGATCTAGTGTCGGTATCGATCGTTTCTCGATAATGGCCGTGCCGTTCCGAGAGCATTCTCGGACATAGCGGTTCTTAGCACACTGGTCTTGTCGCTGAGAACGATTGGAACTAGATGTCTTTTGGTGCAGCTCTACTAAATATACTATCATATGAGATTACCAGTTGAATGTGGCGTTGCCGGCTATGAAAACTGTTTTAATAGTAGTTTATGCAATTAGATGTTAAGCTTTATTGCATAAGTACATGTTTTGAAAACGAGCGACGTTAGAAGCGAGTTTTCAGGAATTGTACGAGGGCAATAAAGCAACATTATAAACGAATTCCATACGCCTATTTTTTTATGACAGCATTATAAATTTCTAAAAGAATCAAACTTAATTTTGCCAAACAACTTTTCTGTGATGTTTCCAGTACTTGATATCCGTGCAAGAAAACCGTGGTTGGCTGTTCAGTTTACCTCTTATATCCCACCGATTCTCTCACTGCGATTGGCTGAATGTGTGATGACGCAATCATTCGTGCCAATAAAATCTAATACGTCATCATTTGTGTCATAAAACGCCCGATTATGAACAATTTCTTGCAAGTGGAAAGGTCGTTCATAATGCTGGAGTACAAAAAATATTCTGATTCGTGTTCTGAAAGCGAATATGTATAAGCATTAAATGGTTACTATTTTGTACGTTTATGTGAATAAGTTGTAAGTCACATTAAATTGAAAATCGATCTTTGCATTCTTAAGAAATATATAGGTTTACGTACTGTTCTGGTTTTCTGTATTCCCTTGATGTTCTTCAAATTTAATTTTCCAAGGTAATTTGCAAATTCATTATAAAAATACACATGAAATACTAAACTCTTTGAACTTCACAACAAATTCTTGGGGACGATATTCATTTTTGGTAGTGCTCGTTTGTCAAAACTAGTTTTCCATCGTCATGGAAATAAAATATGGTGATCTGGACTGAAAATAAGCACGTGATAATGGGGTTTAAGTCAACCCCAACCTGCTTCGATCTATTTAGGTGGCGTTGGTTTAATTCCCAGTATATTCACTAAGATCGGAGCCCCAAAACATGAAAAAACACGTTTTTGAACAATTCTTTGAATCTTATGGCCTTATCCGAAAACAATGATCAGTTCTCCATCAGGAGACCGAGACGCGACGAATGACATCTCGTATGTCTCGATTGGTGTCCGGGAATTGGTGTAACCATGAGTGACGGAAACGTACTCACGCCCTTGCGCAACTCGCAGTTGATCAAAAATGTATAGTGATAAAATGGCAGTTATTAAAATGGCAGTCACAGACACTTCAATTTTTTTATTGTTATTATTATATTATTATTGTCATTGATTCAAATAATAATGTATAATAGCTTTAAATTCACTGTCGATTGAATTGCATTATAACAGAAAAAATTGTTTAGAGTATGCTTCTCCTTGTATTATTTTCGTGTTTAATAACTTTCTTTCTCCAAATTTCACTTCTACAAATCGTCCTTTTAGGTACTGAAAGAAATCTAAATATACAACTCCTGCGATCTGCAAGTCAGATATGAATTAGTTCAGACGGTCTTTTTAATATCTCACGTAGCTCATTAGGAATTTTAAACACTCCTCTGAATCACAAACAGTGACATCTGAAATGATTTAAATGTAATTACAGAATTCCAATTAGTACATGACTGTGTTTGAACAATTAATTTGCGTGATATTAAATTGGATATGCTAATTGAATACGCTAGATACTTCTTCATTAATGCAAAGTATTGCCTAAAATTTGAATTGCATATACGATATAACGCTGGGAGCTTAGTAGACTATCTAAAATAATGTTCCTACTCTGTACAATAGCAATAAATTTTGGATGTGTGTTTTTAATTAGGCTTGTTATAATTCTACTTATTTAATCCACTCAGAATTAAAATAAGAATGACATACAAACGATGAGGTGGAAGACTAAACGAAAAAGGTTTGAAAATTGAAGTTCGCATAAATACTTGTAACTAGCAAAAATGCAAAAATGCTGCTGAACAAAACCGCAAACAATTGTTTGCCAAAAAGTAGCATGCGCATTGTTTAAGAACAACAAATAAAACACTCCCACAAAATACTACAATTAATAAAATATTTAACATAAACAGTTCTTCACCAATACAGCAATAGCATAGAATATAATATTTATACAATACTAAGATCTTTGCCTTTGGAGAATACAGAAAGTATTAGGAAAACCCGGCAGACGTTGTTCTGCCCATCATCTCCCTCTTTCCTCTTTCTCACTGTCACTCCCTCCCTCCCTCCCTCCCTCACCCTGTCCCAGCCTGTCTCTGTCCCTCTCATTCCATTTAATTGCAGATTTTGCACATCTCTGAGCAGGTGAGGTAATATCAGGAAGCGACGGACCAGCAAAAATGTAATAGAATGTCCAAGAAGGTTTCGTCCTGTAGATTACGGGCTGAGAAACGTTTCTTTGAGGCCTTCGGCCTCAATTAAATTAATATATATCTATATATTAAATGAATTAATCAATCAGTTAATTAAATTTTAGTTTTAAGGCCCTAGAACTCCTAATTGAGGAGTTATTTAACAATCTAAATTCAAAATGCTGTCGAGTGTGTTGCAGGTGCACTTGACGTGAATATTTAGTTTTGTTCTACAGCGCTATGTAGTGGAATTACAACGGAATTAACAACACATAAACCTTCTGGGTGAAAAATCACGTAGAAATGCCAACTTTCATAGAGATCGGTCTAACGGTGTCGGAGTTTTGCTCTTGTATACATACCAACATCCAGTTTATTAGTGCACAAGTGAATAACAAATAATGGCAAACTGCCTCTTTTTGTTATATTATATCAAGTTCCATTAATTAAAGACAATCATATCATATGAAATTAAATATATTTAATACAATATTGAAGAACGAAGTTGAAATTACGTAATGCCTCTTTTTTAGATACTTTCTGTCGCATGACGTCAGTTGTACGTTTGCAGCAACTCCCTGAGTGCCATAATTCATTCGGTATGCTCAACATAGAAATAGGCGAAACAATGTAAGGGATATATTTCACGGGATTTGTTAGTAAACAATGAAACAATTTGCCAACGCGTCGCAATTTTATAATTTCTTCATCAGGTCTTAATATGGAATTATAAAATGAAGGAAGGATGAAGGAATTTTTAAATTCCGAAACGTTGGCAAACTAATTGTTTCATTGTTTATACTGACCAATCCCGTGAATTACATCCCTTATTTTATCAATGGTCGTGATTTCTACAAGGTGGAATAACATTATCCATTATTGTCAATTTCATAAATAGAAATGTTCGAAACTTTTATGGTTTGGGGATTTTTCCAAGTTTTTTAATATCAAATATAACCATAGACACCTCTCACATTGAAGGAGGCTTCATAATTTTCTATTCAATTTCTGCGCGCATTGAAAATTAGTAATGAAGACGAATAGAAAAATTTCCAAGTAGCTAGTTAATATTAGGCACATTTGAATGTTTTGTCCTCAAGCTTTTTTAAGAAAACTTCACAAAGAAAAATAATAAAACCAATTAAAACGCGAAATAAGCAATCCCAATTTTTTTTACGAAAATGTAAGCAATTGTTATATGAATGCAAAATTTATTACTTACTTTGGGGGTTTTCTTTTCAATACAATGTGGGTACATCCATTTTAATTTTTTTCTTGTTTTCATATTACATTTAAATTAATGAGCCTGGTCAATAGTATAAAAGTAGAAATTATTGAAATGGTTTATAGTACATTAAAGAAACATTGTATTGTATTTAGCATTTTCTTCGCGCCAGTGTAGTGATCACCCTCGCCAAAGTTTATTCATTCTTGAGTTTCTCGTAGGTCGTAATAACACGTATTTAATCTGTTACATTGTTCAATAAATATTAACTATATACACATTTGAATTCAAATTGATAATCTCAATTATTAGAACTCTTTTACGGTCATTATTACGATAACGTCTTCTATTGCGTCTTCTTATCGCTGAGGTGTGTAAGGTTAGTTCAAAATCGTGCCATGATGGCGTTCTTTGTGCCACTGAAAGGAACGACTGAATAAGTACTTTAGTATTCTTTTCAGCGGCTCGAGAACTTTTTCGACGTAGTGAATCATAATATGTAACTCCAAGAAACCCGATATCCCAGGTAATCTAATATTACCGACGCATGCGCACTTGTGCACCCCGAGGTGCAGGATTCTTGGTGGGCGATCCCTGAGACGGATTCTTGATGGGCGATCCCTGAGGTGAATTCTTGGTGGGCGATCCCTGAGACGGATTCTTGGTGGGCAATCCCTGAGGCGGGTTCTTGGTGGCGATCCCTGAGACGGATTCTTGGTGGGCGATCCCTGAGGCGTGCCTGGTTTGGGCGTCTGTTGGTTTCCGCCTATACTTCTGGTTGGGTTCCTAGCATACCCAATATCAGTGGGGTACCTTCTGGTTGAGTGCCTTAAGGATCGGGGTCCTAGGAAAGCTTGTGGCTGGTCCAGAGTTGTTAGGCTGGACCTTCCCACCTTTTGCCGAAGGGTTGGTACTAGGGGGTCTTTTGAAAGATAGAGGGGGCGACTTCGGCGGCGAATTTGGCTTAGCTGGGTTCATGTTGGTCGACTTGTTTGGAGTATTCGACTTCGATGGACTGTTTGCGGATTTGGGACGAGTATTCGACTTCCATTGATGGATGATGTCCCTTTCTTACCTGGTGTAGATAAAGCTTTCGGTATTTTTGATGACACGAAAGAACTCGTCCCTTTGACCTCAGACGGTTTTAAATTGTTACTTGAGCCTATCTCCGAGACTTCCATCAAAGTGGACAAAATAGTAGTTTGTGAAGGCGACCGAATCGCAGCTGGCGGGACGCAACTCCATGCTTGGAGCTTCTTCTTCAATATTTCTGTTGAGCTCTGTTCGTGCATTGTCACTAATGGAGAACAAGCTTGTTTCGCTCCATTACTCAATTCGTCTAATGATTTATTACCTTTATTACTATTTTCTCTGGCGCTGTCTGGTGAGTTTTCAGAAAGGAGAGACGTTATTTTCTTCCTTTTCGTGTTGGTAATCAAATTTAATGTTTTTTCAGAAGCATTCTGTTTTAATTTATCTATGGTAGCCAAACAGGTAGTAATCATCGCATTGTTTTTCGTAATAGTTGCTGAAAAGTACCGAGCGTTAGGTAAGAGAGACGACATAACGAGTCGGTTCTTAGACACGTTAATAAGCCCCATTTTCTCCCATCGCTCGGCGTCAACGAGCGACGAATACGGGGAAAGCAAGCGCCGAATGTCGCCGCGCGCAGTCGCATGGAAAGACGCATCCGACAAGGAACGCGCCGTGTAGTAATTACGTCTGGTGTTGGACAACAGAGCCACTTGCATGTTCTGAGGGTCGGACACCGCCGCTGTCTTCTCCGGAAGTCTTCTGAGTCGCTGCCGAGGAGTCGTGTCCCGCCTCGGCGTCCGAGGCACCGCCCGCCCCCGCCGCGACCGTGTCGCCGGGGAGGTCGATGACCTCGCGCTGTTGGCGTACCGCAGGGGCTGCGGGGGCGACCTCGGCGTCCGCCGGCGTCGTCCCTTCGTCCCCCGAGGCCCCGACCTTGCTGCTACTGCTGCTGCTGCTACTGCTGCCGCTGCCTCCGCTGCTGCTGCTGTTGCTGCTGCCGTAGTCGCTCCGGCTACGAAGCGACTCTGTGTCGGTGTCAGCACAATCAGATGTTCTGTCGGGAAGACGAATGATTAGGAGTTGGCGATTACTGTGGGCGTAGTGGAAGCGTCAAGACTGACTGGAGTGCGAATTGATTGTTTCCGTCGAATGGTTAGGAGTTGGCGATTACTGTGGGCGTAGTGGATTCGTCAAGACTGACTAGAGGGCGAATTAATTGTTTCCGACGAATGATTAGGTGTTGGCGATTACTGTGGAGGTAGTGGAAGCGTCAAGACTGACTAGAGTGAGGATTGATTGTTCCGAGCCCGTTAACTACTATGGGTATTAGTCTTGTAAGTGTAGTGAATGTTATATTCCGGAAAGTGGTGGAGTTGCTCTCTCGCTTGAATGTGTGATCCAGCATTGATCTACTAGCCGGCTAGCGAAGTTTCCCCTTCAGATATCTTTCCTAGCCAGCATGGCACCACCCCAACCTGTACAACCTCTTAAGCTTCCGGCTAGTGTCCCAACATGTGTACTAGGGTAGGTCAATTAGTATCTTTGTGTAAGGGAAGGCAAGGGGGCAATAATGAGGAAGGAAAAATCTCAATTTCTGTCATGGTTTTTACGCCCGTTTGTTAAGGAAATGCACTGGCATTCCCATGGTATTGAACGGAGAAGCCATAGTGAGCATGGTTGACACCGATCAGAGCTAATCACAATATTAGAAACTATGTTCTTATACAAATATTCTTGAATTGAACTTGATCTGAAACTAAGCTAGAAACGTCCGCTAGAATTCTCCTCCAGACAGCGACTGAATTCGACCTAGCTGAGAAGCTAGTGTCGAAAATCCTGCCTCCGTCGGGACTCGAACCTAGGAACTCCCGGTTAGAGCGACTGCAATGACGTCAATTGATGCACTGAAATATGCTATACGCCCGACATTAATTTCTCTCGAAGTGCCCGGTATTTTACCTCGGTCTCCAGAAGCGGAAAACTGTTTTTAAGCGCGCTGGTCGCAATGCTACGGGTCGTTGAAGAGTAGGAGCAAATAAAACAGCTCAGCGTGCATCAAATGTGCTCAGCGTGAATCAGCGCCAAGTTCCTGCTGGGGACTTACCGTCCGCCGCCCCCGCCTCCGTCGCCGGGAACGCCCTCCTCGTTCGGTTCCGCGCCGCCGTCGCTGCGCGAGAGATGTTTCACGGAGGCGGAGAACGCTTCTGCGTAGATGGCGTCGGGATCGTCCTGCGCCAACCAGAAACGCACCTTTCACCTTAGCACGTCTACAATTCTCATCATTTCCATCCAGTCAATTGGGCGGTTAGACCCAGAGTGGACCATCTCTACCACATGCGTAACTTGAGGAAATGTGGAATTCCACCAGGATTAGCGAGTGCAATTAAGAGACGTTTAGCACAATCTCATCATTGTGGCTTGTAAACTCTATTCCACCAGAATAAGCGAGTGCAATTAAGAACAGATGTCGCACACATAAGTCACGTGATCAATCATTAAGATCACTTGCAATCGTGTGGCAGGTCACGTGATTATACTCTACGAAAATGGTCCCATCTGTAGTTTTAGAATATTGATAATTCTATTTTCGCAGGTTAGAACATTATGTCATTACTTTGTGTATGCAATTATCTGTAAATTATGATACTAACTATATTTGATTAATAATATAATGTATACAGGCCATTCTTTAGTGGACAGCTGAATCATACAAATGAAAAGTGAAAGGATTGGCTTCACAGAAATTTAGAGCACATCTGCATCCACAGTTCGGAACTTATATCATGTCTAACAAGACGTGCAGTATCTCTTTTTTATACTTTACACACAATGTTTTACTGCACACTACACAAAAATCGACTCCGGTTATAGTGAACTTCTGGAGACTAGCCTGTTTGGTTTACTTTATCAGAGGTTCACTACATCCGATAATGTCAAAATTAAATAGAATTTCTCTACAATGACCGATTTTATTAACATACAGATACAAAAATTCAATGACAGCAAGAACTGAAATTTCCCTTTATTTGCCCCAGAAAATCAATTATTTTCAATTGTTTGCTTCGTAGTTTTGGAATTCGTGGCATTGAGAATATATATTCTTTTCCTGGAGGGAATTAATTTCCAGGACTTATTTCCTACGTTCTCTATAGCCGAGGTTGAGGTTCACTATAACCGTATCTTCTTATGCTTATTTGTAATATAAGTGAAACCGGAGCAGTGAAGTTAAGTTCAATACAACCGAGGGTTCACAATATCCGAGTTCACTATAACCAGAGTAGACTATATTTCGAGAACCCTGGAGTACGCCTATCACCGATGACTATGCACCGGTCGAGTGCGACGTGCCTTGTCGAGTGCAGCGTCGCGGGCGTCGTCGGGGACTTATTTCGTACGTTCACTATAGCCGAGGTTGAGGTTCACTAAAACCAAATCTTCTTATGCTAATTTGTAACGTAAGTGAAACTGGACCAGTGAAGTAAGTTTACTACAACCGAGAGTTCACTATATCCGAGTTTACTATAACCGGAATCGACTATATTTCAAGAACCCTGGGTACGCCTATCACCGATGGCCATGCACCGGTTGAGTGCGACGTGCCTTGTCGGGTCGGTGCAGCGTCGCGGGCGTCGTCGGGGGCGTCGGTGGCGTCGCCGCGGGGGCGCTTGGCGAAGAGCAGCGGGAAGGGGGGCGTGGCGCGGCCGCTCTGCGCCTCCCGCCGCCTGCGCTCCGCCGCGCGCTGCGAGCTCTTCTTCCACTTGGCGCCCTTGCCGCGCTCCGTCGCCGTCGCCGCCACCGCCGTCCCGCCCGCCCCTGCGGCGCCGGCGTCCGCCTCCGCCTCCGCGTCCGTCTCCGCGCCCGTCTCCGCGCCCGCCTCCTCCTCCTCCTCGCCGTCCACGCCGCCGCACGCTTCCTTTGCCTTCCACGCCGCCGACGCCGCAGTTGCACCCGCTTCCTCGCTCCCTCGCCTCCACGCCCATACCAGTGTGTCTGCGAATGCCGCACGCGCAGGACTTACCATCACTGACACTGTTCACGCCAACAGCCAATTGATTGATTGGTTGTTAGTGAACAGCCGATTGATTAATTGATTGATTGTTAGTGAACATTCAATTTGATTGATTGATAACAACCAATTGATTGATTGTTAGTGAACAGACAATTGATTGATTGTTAGTGAACAGCCAATTGATTGATTGTTAGTGATTCCGGGCGCGTCAACTTCTAAGGTCATTATTCCTTACGTGTAAGTGTAATGTATGTTTTCCTTAGGAGGTGGCGGTGAGCTTCCCCCGCTGGATGGTGAGATCCGGCGCCTACTTCGACTAGCGAGGTATCTCCCCTCAGCGGGGTACTGCCCCAGCCGGGACAAGCTCTCGACCGGTCTCTCGACATGTGTGGTAGTGAAGTGCATGTTAGTGTACGTGTGTATGTAAGTAAGGAGTGAGGATAGGACAAGGAATGCGGTCCGAGGCCCAATTTTTAGAGTATTACTCTGGCATTTATCTGGTATTGATCAGGGAAAACTACAGATCAGAGCAAGTGCGTAAATCGGACTTGAAACACTTTTCCCATCAAACTGATGATAATTTTTAGGATATCAGGAAACACATATGTACTATTAAAAAGAATGTAGATTAAGGTACACAATACAATACCAAATAATAAAATAACATTAATAGCTGATTTTTATTCCTGGTTGATAAAGAACTTTGCACACCATGTGATGCACTTCCCCACTTCACCTTACATTTTTCCCAAATTGAAAATTCGAAATTCCCGCGTTTTGTTTGAGGAGATGTCTTGTCGCTATATGACAATGGCCATGTCGCGATATAGTTTGAAATGCTTAGAATTCTTTTCATTGTTGAACAAAAAGAATGTAATCACAAGGAGGTTTTATTTAACGATAATGTTACAGTTCTTCTTTGTTCAATAAAATGTTGCATTCAACTATATTAGTCGACAAGAATATATACGTGAAGAATGTGTTGAATAAGTTATGATGCTTAAGAAGGACATAACGGAGTGAGACCGTAGTCACGTATAGAGTTTCAATATGTTTCACATGCGGACAAGTGAGACCATGCTTAAATGATGAATTCGGTAATGAGTGTACGAGTATTTGCTTTAAAAGAATTAATTTCGTACACACGTTTCTACTGTTGTACAGATATGTTTAAAAGATAAAAGGTGACAGATTTATCACCTTTTTATGCATGCAGAAGAAGATATACTGGATGTCCTGATGGAAGAAGGATACTGGATGAGTCAGAATGTTTGATTTACACACTTACTTAACATTTTTGATCACTGATTACGGTCGCTGATCGCGGATTCCGGATTCCAAAACTGGAAGCTCACTTCCATGTAATCAACGCAAGCGTGTGTGAAATTATCCTTGCTTTTCTACATAATGTGCTGTAAATATTATAACAGTTGATATTTATTTATGTCTGTTGGTTTTGTAAGAAATGACTACAGTTCCCGACTATCGAAATAATTGCAGATATGCAACGCAGGCGCTTCGTTTTAATTGTTTTGGAATTGTTTTGGAAGTAATGGCTGACGTGTTAGAGGTGTAGAAATTGCATTATTTATCCGTTCCCAATAATGTGAGAATGTATGTAGTGTTGGGTATGTATTTTATGTACCATTTTATACGAATTCAGATAATTTTAAAATGAAAATTTGTAGTCGCACACAAAACTTTTTCTATTGTGGCGGGGACGTGTATAAATAACTCTTAAGTGGTGCATATGCAGAGAGGGAAAACTTCCTAAAAGTCCCATTAGACGTGTGTGGTAATAGTAGTAACCACATCATTTGCAACCAGTCATTTTAATTTTATTGGCACGTGTGATGTATTTCATAATACAGTTATTAACGCATCCAGTGGACAAATTAGTATTTAAGTGCACGAAATGAATGTTAAATGTACGAGCGAGCGAAATGAATGTTAAATATTCGTGTATCACGTATGTATTAAAATTCTGCTATATTCACGCACTACGTTTCTCCCTTCTTTTTCAGTCATAAAATATGCCTTATTTTATAAATTTCAATTGTTATTGAACTTATTTTACTGTCGTAGATGTTTCTCTTCCAAAATAGATGGGACGATGGCAAAACTAAGGATGTTTTGATGAGCTAGAAATCGTTGAATTGCAAAACATTGCATTACGAGAAAATATTTTTATTTACAAAAATAGTGAACATTTTTCAAAATCATTGATTCAGTGTTGTAATGAGTGATATATCTGTAACCTGTAAAAATTTCATAAGGCTACGTTCAATATCTTCTGAGAATGGGACTCAATTTATTTATTCAATGAATATTGAATGATGAATATTGAATATTGAATGAAAACATGTCAGGATAGGGCATTCCGTGTACACATGAGACATTAATACGATGTTATTTTTATTCATTACTACACATTCAGACTGAAATAAAAAGCAGAATGAAGTACACAAATATATCTTGCTACCCTTCATCAGACAAAAATACAGGGGAAAGGGAAAGTACATTGTGAAGAAACTTTCGAACTGGCAGCTAGATCTAGTAATAACCTTAAATGTAGGAATACTCGCCTTTTCTATCTAGCGAAGAGGGTCAATAAGTCTTCCTAACAAGAGGACGGATAAAAAAAAATGGAGCCACTTTTTAGAAAACTTTGAAATTTTCTAAAGCCTTCATGTAAAATATTTCCAACAATTAAAGTATCCCTTTCAGATCCGAGAGACCGTGAAATTTATTGCTCGGTAACTGCTGACGTTTTGTAATATTTTTGCGAGGTGGGAATATGTTACAGTATCATGAAAGCTTTGTCATAAATTTACTTTTTAAATACTATGTATTGATTGTTACTGATTGGAGGAGCGTCAACGGCTAAAGTCATTAGTCCTGTAAGTGTAGTGCATGGTTTCCTCGAGATGTGGTAGTGGTGGTCGTTCCCCGCTGGATGGCGAGATTCGGCGCCGACCTATCGTCGTCTAGTGGGGTTTTCCTCAACCTGGTATATCTGGCCAGCGGGGCCCCAGCCGGGACAAGCTCCAAACTCCCGACCGCTCTTACAAGCACACATTGATAACTTTAATAAATAATAAATTGTTGTGGCTTAAACTAACATTTCGCGAAGGCGCTAGCATTCAAATACTTTCCTTTGATGCCCCCCCTCCGACACACACACACACACACACACACACACACATTACACGTGCGAGAGTCGCTCTTAGTGCCTTCTTCATTGTTCAGTATTATTGCTCAGTTAAACGAAACATGTTACTATTATGTTAACGATGTTACTATGTTAAACGAACAACGTTCCAATAATTATTTAATATGATTTTTTACCTACTTTCCAGAGCATGAAGACAAGTTATATTACTGGGACCATTATCAACTCATGTTTGTTTTTTGTTTTGTTTTGTTTTTATTTCAAACCCTATCTGGTCTTCCAGATATCTTTCAAGAATAAAACTCATATTTGTGAATTAGAATTATTTTAATTTTTATTAATTTAAAAATCTGAATTTAATTCCTCTTCATTACTTTTTAATTACAAACAAACATTGTGACAATCTTCCAATTTAAATTTAATAATATTTCTTTTGACTTAAGTTGTCTTTTTTTCTCAAAAGCATACAGCATACATAAGTTTACAATATACGTGTATATGAAGGTTCGATAATTTGTGAAAATCTTTGTTCACTGGAACGTTTTTATAATACGTTTAATTTTTGTAATCTAATAAATATTTTGTGATTATAATCGCATGCAACAAAATTTTTTGGAAAATTGTAACATATTTGTGTTATAAAAAAGAAATTAGTCATCACATGTAATTAATCCTGTTAATTTTATCTACTTCTATATCAATCACATTTTAATTGACATTGTACACGTCGACCGAAAATAGGGTCTTTGGGATTTAATTTTGAGATTAAATATGTTTTTGATTAGGCAAAAAACTGTAAAAAGTATTGCGGCATTCAAGGATGAAAAAAATTATGTCGAATGGGACAGTATTGCTTTGTATTGGTGATAGCAAGGACCGTTAGATTCATACCCTAGTAAAAAGTAACAAGAGAACACATTTTTGATAAAATGTGCTTCTGAATGGTATATATCTCAATATTTATTCTAATACTAGCCACTAATACTAAGAGAATATTTTTGCTTATAAAATACTTTGATTCCACCTGAAACAACATTATTTTAATTGAAAAACTTTAATATCTTTCAAGAGTGTAGACAAAATTGCTACGTGTACAAGCACCACAAACAACGGGTTGTGTGCATTTGTGGTCTGTGTGCAAAATAGCAGGTGCAAGTAACTCACCGAAACTCATGGATACGCCCATTAATACCAGAATAGTGATGACAATAAAACCCAGAGTCCCCAGCCAATAGAGGAACACTTGAGATAATATATCCCATATTGCAAGCATTCCTGACACATTCACATCTCGTTCAAAAAAATTAATAATGCTTCCCAGTAGAAACATTTTGTGTATTGACAAAATAGACAGTCATTTTAGGAATAAATAGCTCTTATTTTGAAAGTGAGAGACCATTGTTGCGGAACACAATGTGTTTTGGTACACTTTGTTTTGCACATAAAGCATCCATTTGAATGTCAATCAGCCAAAAAATATTCCAAAACATCTTACTGCTCAGTGGATAATGCTATACAATTTAGCTCCAACATGCCGTTTACACGGCATTAGTTTGCTTATATGAATCTTGTAAATTGAGCAGCAAGAGCACTCTGCCGCCAATGTGATGAACCTAATACTAAAGCTGGATTCTCTGAGAGATGTCTCTGGGCTGTTGCTTCGTATGAGGAGTAGCGGGGACTAATATTGATCACGTGGACAGCTGTTAGTCAATGCCGGTCATGAACAGTTGCAGCTGGAGATAGACCAGACAGGAAACGCATTAAATTATCTAAGGAAGCTTGTCAACTCGGAGAAAAAACAACCATTTGTCTACATAATATTTTCATGGCGTGTGAGTGACTAAATAATTAAAAGTGAGTACCAACTCCGAAAATAATGATTTTATTGAATGGTGCATGTAGTTTAAGATGTAAACAATGAGAGTGAAAGCATGTGTGTTCTCAGTTTGTTTTTCTATTGTAATTTGGCCATCAATATGATCGTCTAAAATATGATATTCAGCTGTAGCACTTTCTTGAGTTGTGATTTTGGTTAACATATGTGAACTGTTTGATTGTCTTTATTTGTTTCTACAATACTTATTTAGTACTCACAGAAACGATTACGTTAACAGTATGAAATGTGACAAATACAAATCATTAAGAAACGAAGGCATGTTCCACAAATTTATGGAAAGTTAAAAGGTATGACATATTATACTATTTTGTGTTTCTGGGAGCAAAAGTGCAATCGAAAAGCAATACTATCAGGAGCGAAAGAATCGAATACAATGTGTGTGTGAAAATAAACAAGAAATGCATTACCAAAAGGACAACTAGTATTAGTCGCAAAGAAGTACAAGTATTGAGTTCTTATCTTCAGACATGTGGCTTTACATGTGTTTTTGTGTATTGTGCGGAAAAATATCAAAAAATAATTAAAATGATCATTACTTAATGCTTCAATCCAGCCGTCGTAAAGAAGCATAAACAGCATTTATTGTGATCCATAAAATATTTGGTTTTATCTATTGAGAGGAAATTTGCTTTGTAAGTGTTCTGTATTGTGCAAATCCTTAATTTCAATGCATTTCAATATAATAAATTCAAATAAATAAATATATAGAGTCCATAATAAAATGTTGTATTAGGTGTTGTTTTCATCAATTTGTCTATTGACAATTTGAAAAATCCGGGTTCGTAGTTTACGACCTATCGATATCTCTGTGGAGGCCTGCACTCTGTGGACAAGCGTGGAAACTACTGTCACACGCCTCGCCGTGCACGTGCTGCCATCTGGACTCCCTCTCGGACGAAGTTGATCTATCGCCCGTTGGCGCGCTAGCATCGCGCCGTACACCCCGTTTCGCGAACGTATGACCCGTGTGCAAGCGGGCGCGTGGCAAGACTCCAACGTTCCGGGACAGTGTTTTTTTCTCTCCGTGCACCGCGGCAAAGGACAAATTTAGTCCCGGGCGCCGGCGTGGCGACTGGCAGGGGCAGGAGGTTGCGGCAAGAAAGTTCGACATCGCCCGCGGCGTCGGCGGTGGCTGCGAGAAGAATCCCGGACGGCGAGACCCCGACGCGGCCCGCGGTCGTCGGCATGCTGTGGGAAAGCCGCAGCTGAGCCGCAGGTAGGTTAGGTTAGCCTCGCGGCCTCGCCGTCAGCTGAGCGTGACACCCGCCGGAGCCCCACCGCCGCCCGCTGGTGCGTGGTACGGCACGATGGGCGTCAAGAGGAGTAGGCGGGGGGGGGAGGGTGACTGTCACTTACACGCATTGCGCTCGATGTAAACACGGGCAACTTCTCAATTGACCTCTTTTTGCCGCAATTTTGTAACCCGCGCGGAAGCCGCACGAGATCTGTTGGTTAACTCGGGAATTGTAGGGCTTCCATGCTTGACAGTTGATGATGCATAGTGGACTGGGATGTGTGTGTGCCGCTGTCGCTGTGTGTAAGTTTGCGTACACGCCTGGCGTTAATGAAACTGTATTAACGATGTGTTCATTGCACAATACGCTGCGCTGTGATTAATTCATTCGCGCGAGGTTATGAAAACTCTTGACCTATATGCACTGGGTAGGCTGTATAACCAGTTGAGGATAACGTATATCATCTGCTCTACTATTAATGACTCCTGTAACAATCTAAGCCGTTAGAATGTAGTACTATTCAAACTGATGCTTTATACATTATGTTGAGATTATTTAGATCACTTTATTTAGGTTTACGTGATTAATGTTACATACCTACAGAATTAAAAGCGCATTTTTTAAAAGGTATGATACATTTGTCGAAACAATTCATTCCGCATGGTTTGCAAAGCACACTACAAAAATGTTTACAAAAATAATTGACGTGGAATTCGGTTGAAAGCTTTAATTTTATTATTTGTTGAAAAAGTTTGATGGAAAAATTTGAAATAATATTCTGTGATACTTATTTTTAGAATACTGCCACTTTGTACATTTTACTGGCCGCGTAGTATTCAGAGTAATAACACAATCATTCACTTCTTCAATCGCATGTAATCTTAATTTCCCACGTGTTTAATTTTTTTGGCTGAAGCCCTGTGTACGGTACGACCCTTTAGTATTCTGTGATACAACCTAAGGAAGTCGTTCAAACCGGCCCTTCGCGCCGCTCCGGCGAGGGGGAAAGCCACGGTGGAGGGGACGAGGGGTGTTTGGGGGATTATGAGGGAAACCATTCGGCAGGGAGGGGTGGGGAGCAATACGCATAACTTATTACATATAAAAAGCAAAGTGAATACCTTAATTGATTATGAATTAATATTTATTGAATACTATATGAAATGCATGTGCAGCATACTTTTATATTAACCTTTAGGTAGGTAAGTTTTCAGCGCTTGTAATGAGATTTTGTGAACTAAACTTGGTGAAAAAATAGGTTCACAACTACAATTCTGAGCGTAACGTAATGTCATTTTGGTAGATTTCCGAAAAATAATGTTAATTGTATGTTGTTATTGTTAATTGTTAAAATGTTAATTGTATATTGACTTGAAAAGTTTCTGCTTTACACTACGCATGAGATGTATACGTAGTCAATCATCAGACTTCAATTACGGAAACAATGATACTCTAATAATACCGAGTGAGTAAGAAGCTGTGACAGTTCTATCTCGAGAATGTATCGCAAATTTAACTTACTTATCAATTTATTTATTCTCTTAGCTCGCGTTCTAAAAATAAAATTGTCAAAAGCTCTCTCGGTGTCTTTCTCTCGTGCATTCGTCGCAGCATGGTCACAAGGTGTTTGGGGCGACCTTTGAGTCATGCGCCATGCCCATTGCGCAAGAGGTCATACTTTGGCACGATGCCCATTCAAGGATGAGAATCCGGAATTTGACCGGGAGCGGGCGCCACCGAATGTTCGCTGAGTAATGCAGTTCGGCTGTTGCTTGGTGTCACTGAATTTTCCGGGAATCTGGGAGTCATGTGTCCTCGGTGCCTCGGGCATTGAATCTGTCACCCTTGGTGCCTGCGGATATTACTTCAGTAGGATACGTGATCTGCAACATGGTTGGAGGTAATTGTATATTTACCTTATTGACACCTTTCCGGATCACATTTCTCGCCCAGTTATTCTTGGTTCATTGACAAAATGCTGGTTTGTTCCCATTGTTTGCTTCTGGACGTAAAAGTTTTACTATCGGCGTTGATCTTTCCATTGTGCTAGTTGACGTAAGAGAAGGACGGGGAGTGGTAGATATTTCATAAACAATAATTATGTAAAATCAAATATGTAGTTTAGTTTGTCGATGAATAACTATTTATGATAAGAGTACGTAGTAAAAGTAACATTTTATTTTGCGAGTAGGAAAACATGGGACCCGAGGACGATAGGTCAATTGGCATAGTTCTAAGAGTCAAATAAAATCATTTTTACCTCGTGTGTCATACACTACTTTCTAGACTTTCATTTAAATTGAAGCATACCATCACTTAATGCTACATTAAGGTCAGAAGTAACTGATGCGGTCAAAACAAAAATGCTTTGTTTTTTTTCTAATGCTTTCACAGATACATATACAGAATGTCCGGGGAAGAAACGTCGAAACTTCGAAAATAAGCTCTTAAGACAATTCTAAGCATATTTTGTCTAATAAACTACGTGAATATTCCGAATGGTTGAGCCGCAATGAGCACTCAAAAGTTGATTTGAAAAATTGATTTCTAAGCAAAAATTTGCATCATAGAAGCATAGAAACACTCCAGAAACATGTAAGTTGTTTATTGTTTACAAAAGAAATGAATATATTTGTTCAGAATTAAAAATTAAGCGAGAAATAAAAAAGCACCCAATTTACACAATTAGACTGCTTTTTTATTTCTCGCTTAATTTTCCTGTCTGAGCAAATATATACATTCCTTTTGTAGCTAATAAACAATTTACATGTTTCTGGAGTGTTTCTATGCTTATACAGTGTGGCCCACCTAAGATGTTCCCTTCAATTTTCTCCTGATTCTCCAGATACTGAGATGCGGTTTTCACTAAAACTACTATATGCAAGGGGCACATATAATCATGCATAATATTATTCTATTGCATTATTTGTTGCAGAGATATTGACCCAACTTCGTTTTTTTAAATGGAACCCTATAGAATTTTTTAGCTCATCATAACAAGCGTGAAGAGACGAGTTCATAAATATGCACATTGCCATATGTTATATAACAAAATTTTCGAGAAATTAAGCGTTTTAAAGACGCACGTCGACTGCTGGTTTCGGTAATCTGAACGAGAAATTCCGGGTGATATGCGGCGAGGCCATTCCCTTCCCTTGCGTCGACCCTGCGGTAAATGTAGTGATGTAATGTGCAAAGGAGCTCACAAAAACCCGCGATTTGCTCTTTAAGACTACATCCTCTCAGCCCTGGAGACAATGTATTCACCCATAGCCATGTTCTGAGTAAATATGTACGCCATAAAGTACTATTTTTTAATTCATGAAATACTACAGATTTGAGAAAATATTTGAATTATTAACCTTAGTGAAAGCAAGGGAAGATTGGAGAGTGAACATGTTCGGAATTAATAAATGCGTGTGCTGTCACAAACAAAACGTTTACTCTTTGAAAGACTGAAAACCTCAGCCGGTACAAAAATATCGTGTAAATAAAAGTAAGAAACATACTTTAAAATACAGAAACAAAAGGTATGCAATTGTAGAAATTCTAGATTCAATTCTAGAAATAGCTTGGTTTATAACCTGTACTCAACATGTACACAATCAACGGATATACACATTTGAAGACACTTATAATGAGACCTTCCAACAGAATTTAGAGTTTTACGTGAAATGGCATGACAAGATGCTGTAATACGGCGCTTGAGATCTTCAAATGTTGTTGGTACTTGTGAGTAAACTTCGTTCTTTATCGTTCCCCATAGAAAATACTCCAGGGGCGTAAGATTAGGTGACCTTGCCGGCCAGTTTACTACAGCACCGCGCCCGCAGGGCCGACGCAACGAAAGGGAATGGCCTCGCCGCATATCACCCAGAATTTCTCGTTCAGATTACCGAAACCAGCAGTCGACGTGCGTCTTTAAAACGCTTAATTTCTCGAAAATTTTGTTATGTAACATATGGCAATGTGCATATTTATGAACTCGTCTCTTCACGCTTGTTATGATGAGCTAAAAAATCTATAGGGTTCCATTTAAAAAAACGAAGTTGGGTCAATATCTCTGCAATAAAAAATGCAATAGAATAATATTATGCATGATTATATGTGCCCCTTGCATATAGTAGTTTTAGTGAAAACCGCATCTCAGTATCTGCAACGGTTCAGGAGAAAATTGAAGGGAACATCTTAGGTGGGCCACACGGTATAATGCAAATTTTTGCCTACAAATCAATTTTTCAAACCAACTTCTGAGTGCTCATTGCGGCCCAACCATTCGGAATATCCACGTACTTTTTTTCAGAAAAAATTTGCTTAGAATTGTCTTAAGGGCTTATTTTCGAAGTTCCGACGTTTCCTCCCCGGACATTCTGTATATGAACTCTTGAGCATCGTATCATTTTTAGCACCAGTCAAACAATTGAACGCTGTGCCTACCCTGAAAGAACGCCTGTAATAATGGCTGTTTAAAAAGTATAATTTATAACACAGGGGCGACAGTTCCGAGTTTTCGAATGTTGCCAACCACTCTCAGAAGCATCTTAATTCATAATTTAACTATTTATAGTAAACGAGAGGCTAAGAAATTTCGGAGCTGAAAAAGAGTACGCAAGTTTTACTTCTCTCTCATGGAGACTATATATTTGTTTTTATGTTTTTGACGAAAAAAAAAGTAAAGTAATCAATAATCCTCAACTTTTCCTCGGAATATAAATGGTCGACGAACTTCCTTGTGCCAGACGAAAGAAGTTTCTGTTGGTTTTGGGAGCGTTCAGTATTAAATGAATTTTGGAGAAATTGGCAGATGTATGATTTCAATTGATGAAATAACGGGATAGGAACGTATTGTTAGCATGGATTGACAGGTATGGCAAATTTCAAGGATCACAGATCTAGGAGGACCTCGAAGTAACACTAGGCTCGCTCTGTTTTTCTGCCGTGTGTTCAAGTACTGTACTTGGGTGTTTATTTCTTGACGCGTGGGGGTCTTGTCTTCACGATGGAATATCTCACGGTATTTCGTGTCGTTTTCGGTCGTGGCTCTAGGAGTCGCATGATCGCCAGCACTGCTCGACACAGTCGCTATCATGCGTTTCCTGGCGGCACGATGGAGAACGACGCGAAATACCGTAAGATAATCCGTCGTGGAAACAAGACCCCATGCGCTAAGAAATAAAATCCCAAGTATAAACCTTACCGAGACGTGGAAGTGTCCGTGTGAAATGTACTTTTTTTAATGTATCCTACGTCGTTATTATTTACATCAAGGACGTTTTTCACAGTTTATTGCATTTGAGAGTAGAATTTTTTTAAATTATTTCTAGTGACGTTTGTCGAAAGCTAAGAAGTTTTCTATCAATGTGAGCTCAAAATTGCGCATTTCCAGTAACGCACAAACGACATTTTCTAAAAAATGTACGTTTCAACGAAAATTTACCTGTAGAACCAGGTTTTACTCTTCTATAATATTCTTAAAAGTCAAATTTCATTTCTATTGTGAGAGGATTGAAAACTTAAGAAAACGCGGAAAAATGACCTTGAGGTAGCAATAGATGGCAGCTAGGAAGCGGATGGGACAAAAAGTTAGCCCAGACTGAAGATTTTAGAAACTGAAAGTCTGCGCTATTCTGTAGCACTCTTGGTTTACTTTCTCGCATACTTCTTTTGCAGTATAGAAGAAGTACTGTAAGGCTGCGAGGAAAATAGCGATACGAAAATTCTTATTGCCAGGCCCTGGTAACAAAAAAATAGATTAAATCTTGTCCCTGTATGTGCCAAATTATTCTAACACGTTGTGCAGTCATAATCCACGGAATTGTGGCTCTTAGATACCGAAATATTCATTTCCATCCTTATGTCTGTGAACAAAGCTGTACTGTAAGCAGAATTTTCTGGTCGGAGTTGATCTGATCTGATTAACTGACTCTTGAATTTTCAATTCATATTTTGATTTTTTGGGGTACTTTAAATGATACCTCAATAGTTTCGATTGTGGTATATTGCCTGGTCCTATATGCAAATTTTCATTGGAAAAGTTTGAGCTGTTTTTGAGAAAATAATTCTTAAAATGTTTCTTAACTTTTTATTATCTCCTAAATAGAATTTACGAGATAATGTGTTTAAAGTGTTTGTTGACAATGTAAATGCTGGAATCACTTGCTTTTAAAAATTGATGAGTTACGGAATATGCATTGTCGAAAGATTTCGTAGAATTTCTCTACAGATAACAACTGTTGTAAATATAAAAGAGGATTGCAACGTGCCTTGTGTGTTCTAATTTTTATTCAGTTTTAGACGTAAAAAAGTATGCCTTACCATTTTGTATGAATGAGGGATGGCAACAAAAACGAAACTTGACGTTCCGTTTCTGCGTCGCTGTAACAAAATTATTTTCTCGTGAATTTAGTTTCGTTACAAGTAACGAAACGAAAGTCTGCGCGAATTTAGTTTCGTTACAGAATGAACAGATCGTTGAAGACAGTTTCGTTTCTTTACTGAAACGAAACGAAAGAGAATTTCCTTTTTGTGGGTAAGAAACGTTATTTCTTTATTTAGTTTCATTATTAATATTTGTTGAAGGATAAGTAACCAAAGTCGGAAGAGGGTCATTGAGAGGAATTGTACCCCCGACTACATTTCTGCACTTTATTTTGTTTCAGAACTACCTAAACACAAGTGATTATCTATACCTTTTCCTCTATCCTCTATCGAAAATTTAATTACTCTTAAAATATGTTCTGGTTCTTGTGGTAAATTTTTAAAACTTTTACAATTTTTTAAACCTAAAAATTTAAAACTTTCATGCGGTGCACCTAATGACATTGTGTTACATCCATTCTATGACATAGAATGGATGTAACACAATGTCATTAGGTGCACCGCATGAAAGTTTTAAATTTGTTGTACATTGTACATTGTATAAATTACATTGTATAAATATTTATTACTAGACCCCATTATTGTGAACATTTTGTTTCCTAAATGCAACGTATGTATTTATTTATTTATCGTAAATTGAGGCTACATTTTAAGGGACCCACATCTTTGCAAAAATTGCACTTGGATTATTCATGCATGAGTTCGACCTCCTCGTCTGTCCGAACCTGTGACGTAAACATACGTTTTTGCCGATTAAATGATCACAGGTGTTGTCAGTGCCAACAATGTTATTTATTTTAAGAGCAGCACTTTAAGAATAGTAGTCGTTTCGTGGCTTCCAGATAGCAGAAAACTGATGATGATGGTTAAACCATCGAAAGCTGCTCTTAAAATAAATAACATTGTTGGCAATGACAACACCTGTGATCATTTAATTTTAAATGCCAACGACATTTCACCACTAAACCAATATACGTTTTTGCCGCCATGGCTGCCCTCCGAGGCAATCGACACTGCCTACAGATGTGAGCCGCGCCGCCGCTTTAAGCCCGAGTAACGGTTGCAGTGAGGTCATGAAAGGTCTCAATATGAATGGTCGCCAAAACACCACTTGCAAGTTATGTCACTCGGAGCGAAACTAAACCTTTTTTGTGACGTCATGAATTGAAAATAACGAAACTGAATCTTGAATAAAATTCCTGTACAGAAACTAAACTCCCATGATAATATAGTGTCGTTCCTATAACGAAACTATATTCCCAGCCGCAGTAAAATTTCGTTCCACAGGCACATTCGTTACTAGTCAACGAATTTCTTCCCCGCGCTTTGGAGTTTAGTTTAGTTACGTACTTTAGTTTCTGTGCACAAGAAACGGTAACGAAATGCCTAATTTCGCTTACTTTCGTTTCTGTTGCCATCCTTGGTATGAATTGTTTATTTACCACCTTCACTGAAAGTGTAATAAACAGAGCTGTAACAGTTTAATAGAAATGCTTGAGTAAAGAACGTTGTCGAGTCAAGCGATCCAGTGACGCCTTCCACTGCTGCTTTTTCGGCCGCGGACGCGAAGGGCAAACCAATAAATAGGCCTAGTATCGGTATCGTTCATTCTCGATACTGGCAGTGTCGGAATTAGCATTCTCGGACATAGCGGTCGACGCGCTGGTCTTCGTACCAGGAGCAATCCTAACAGCGTGTATGTGTGTCCGGTTCTACAGCACATGCAATGAGAGATGTTCAAATATAGAATTTGTGATGTATTTGCTTTAAACAATTAATTTCGTACAAACGTTTCTATCGTATTCCGGAAATAAAATTTCAATGATAAAAGGTGATAGATTTTTAAGCTTATATTTATACATTTATAAGGCATATTTATACATCTATAATATATCGGATGGCCTTCAGCTTTAGATGTTTAATTTACACGCTTATTTTACTTCAAAAAGATTTAATCGCTGTTTATGGTATTCAAAAACTGGAAGCTCACTTCGATGTAATCAAGGCAAACGTGTATGTGTGAAATTATACTTGTTTGTGCTGCAATTACTGTAACTGTTGAGATTTATTCACGTTTGTTCGTTTTGTTGAAGTAACTGTTCCTGGATATCAAACTAATTTCAGATATGCACCGCTGGTACTTGCTTTGATTTAGTTTGGACTTTTCCAAATGAAGGAGAAAATGAAGAAATGAAGGAAGATTTTGAAATATAATATTAGTAGGCGTTCCCAATAATGTGAGAAAGTATGTGATGTTGTAGCAGTACTATTTTTCTTTAATTTCGCTTTTCTGCTCGTAACATAGAATAAATTATTTTAATATATTAACAAACCAAAGTCAATCTACTTTCAAGGTGAAAGTAGGAAATATATTATGTAAAAAGGGAAGGAACAGTTTGGATTTGAGCAAGGAACAGAGATCCGAGATTACTCGGATTGGAGTCGCTGTTGCTGCTAAGTTCTTGAGTTAGTCTTCAAGTTTACTGTGCCATTAGACACCTGACACTTACCGGTGGCTTTTCAGTCTTGTCCGGCAGACGCAAAAATATGCGTCTTTTCAGAAACACTTGCATATTGCTCTAAAAAAATTCGCATCCTTGAACTCTGCATTAAGGGCTACTGTCTTGCAGGTTTTCATGTAATTTTGAATTTTACAACCTTGGATGCGACCCCTTGTAAGATGCGACATACTAATAATTTGTGTAATAGTGTGTGTAAAAATATTCATTGCCTGGACAATTAAATTCAAGGTTACTTTAGTTGTCTGTAACCTTCTTTACTTCTTGAGTACTGTCTCGTGTCATACAGCTGTAAATATATGAAACGAAAAGTAGCTGTGTGTGAAGGTAGATCATGGTTGTCAGGAAGTGCGAATAATTTATACTAAAGTACAGTCAATACAATGATGGCAAGACCTGATATAATATATCAATTTATAACATTGGTATTCACACTTACTAATATGCCAGGAATTTCGCAAATATCGTCTTCAAACCATAGTTTTTAGTCAAAAGAGTTGAAAATATAATTAAATAAATTACTACAAACAGAAACAGATGCATCAATTTTTATACACATTTGTATTAATTATAAATCAAAATATTTTAATTTGCATACAACATTGATACTCATACACAAGAAGTAATGTTTCAAAAATTTTAGCAATTCTGAAGCTTTTGTGGTCATAATTTTGTTTCAATCACAGCTAGACGTCGTTTCTTCATCGAGTGAACAAGATTCCGGCAGGATTGGAGGTTTATTTTTTATAATTAATTCTTCTTAATTAGTTTTAGTTATCTTCTTAACAACTTAGTAGCAGTTTTAGCTCCTTTTCTGATTGTGCTTCCTTTCTGTGGAAATTCTCAATGGGGTTTAAATCGGAACTTTGAGATGACGTTTGCAATAAGTTTGATATATTCCAAACCAACCTCGACATTGAAGGACGGCTGATTTGAGTCATTATCCACCTGAAATCTGTAAATAGATAGAATGCCTATTCTCTGGGAAATTTGCCTGCGCATTATTCGTTAGTATATTAAAATATACATTTCATTATCCCATCAATTTAATTGATCGTACGTCCGTCTTGGTTTACGTACAACCCCAAAAAATAAATCCACCACCACCGCGTATCATTGTCGGTATTGTATTTATATCATGATTGTATTTACTCTCCTCCAGAACTGACGTATCCCCTCTAATCTCGTTTATTGACATGCTCTTTTGCAAAAGCTAGTCTCTTCTTACGATTTTCCATGATCACAAACGGCCTCTTCCGTGCTGTTCGTTCATGGTACCCTTACTTCTATGATGCACGAACCGAACGCTCACATTCTTCGATGCAAGGGCAAACCGAGGTATCCTTAATTGTAGGTTTTCTCGCTGGTTTTATTGATGAATTATTCTCATTCATGTCCTTCGCGTTCACTCAACCTCCATTCCTTTGGAAACAGAAGTAAATTCAATGTTGAACTTCTTCAATTTTTTGACATTGTATTGCACAATGGTGTGTCTTGTACACAATTATCCATATTTTTCTCAAAGAATATCCTCGATGTGCTAGGCTCTCAATCTCTTCTTTAACATCGGTTTTCAACTTGTGCTTCCCATTTTGACGTCAACTGATGCGAAGTGAAGTATTTGTTCTTGAATAACCAAGAGAACCAGTGAGAAGAGTGCCTCAATGCTGGGCCATTAAAAGTTCCAAAATAATTCAAATCTATGAATGGCAAACTTGTGAGAAGAAAATGGGTTTTCTTTCAATATTAATATAGTTAGGAACCCTCATATTTTTACAATATTTCATTATTCATATTTATATTTATCAGTAATACGTTAATCAAGAACAGGTTTATATAAAGCAGGAAAATAAGTAGTTTTCTATATAAATAAGAGGAAATGTTATTGAGAGTTGTGAATGTACAAAAAGAAATGTAATATACTGTAATTATCGAGCCGCCTACATTTTCTGAACATAAATAATACTAAATGGAACTATTGAAAACAGTGTAAATAAATAGATGAAATGGTGATACATTTATGGTAGCAAAAATCAGGTGTCTTCAAAAAATAATTTTGTCTTCATTTCATTTTTTGTTAAATGAAATCAATGCGTTAAAAAGGTCAAGTACAAATGTTTAAAAATATTATAATTTCAACTCCATTTTGAATATTTTCTAAGTAGCTCGTTCATGTTTCCCTCATTCCTTTTGCTAGAATATTTCAGCAGTTATCAGATTGCATTGTAAGAATGAGCGGCCCAATAGTTTGAAATTCTCCGAATAACTTCACATTTTTGGGCGGTGGTTCTGGTGGTATGGAACTGATTTTTGTATTATAGTTCTGTTGATACATTTTTGTTGTACTGTTGTGTTTGAATTTTACGTAACCGTTAGTGAGGCGAGAAAGTACGTACTGTTGTAACAACAATAGTGTCAAATACGTCATTCTCCTTCATCCATTAACATAAGCAAAAAATGTATTCTGGAAGCAAATAGTTCTGATCTACATCGCTGGCAGTCTCGAACAGGATTGCATTCAAACTAACAACTTATTCAATAATAATGTGATTATTTTCAACGGTTGTGAGCAATGAATTGACACAATGAATGTGTGACCTGTGAATAAATACTAATTTTATAATTATTTAACTTCGATATAATGTCTGTGAACTGTTTACACGAAGATGCAATAAGAAATCATTTAAAGGTAGAGTGAATGCCTATATGCTCACCATAAAAAAATCACAGGGCTAATCGTTATATGAACTGCGTGTACATTTAAAATAACCTTCCTTTTCCCATGTTCAGTTGGCCCTCTCCCGATGAAAAAAAAATGTAATGAGATCTCTACGCAGAGAAACGTGTTGACAAAATGTAAACCACAAAATAAAGTATAAATGAATTTCAAATTTAAAGACTTTTTTTAAGAAGTTTCTATTTAGTAAATAAAAAAAATTAGTTTATTAATTATTGTATGTTTGATTTTGTCTCATCTTTTTTTCAAGTTACTCGAAGTGTATCGTATGTAATCAAATCACAGATATCGGTATAGATGCAAAAAAGAAGTGAATGCGAATGATAAGAAACCACCCACGAGTAAGAACAAGTGTACATAAGAACTTGATTTTTTGCTGACATCTAATGTCTTTATCTCGGGAAAAGCAACTTGTTATGGTTAGCGCTCGTCTCCAGATCGATCTCCAAAGTTGTATCGAGAGTCGAGCAGCAATCTCAAAGACTGTGCACCTCCACTGGGTGCGCCAGAGCGGATGCTTGTCGCAGTTCACTGCGCATATCCAGACGGAGGCCCCTCCTCTGCTCTCTTTGAAGTCTCTCTCATGTGTCCCTTTAAACTTCCTTTTGGGGCGTTGTGAGTCTCCCGTTGCCTTCAACTTTAGTGCTTAGTCAAAGATAGTACTCTCCCTCGAAACCATTTTGATACGTGTGGTAGATAAAACCCGTCGAAACCTCCAGCAATCCACTGTTTAAGTTGCTGAGAGTGACCTACATGAAAGTGGCGATATGTTCGTTTGAATTAAATTCTGTATCTCACACTTTTTACTTTGTCTCTGCAACGCGTAATGTACAGAACAAGCATTCCGTTCCAAAATTGAAGGAAAGATTTTTTGGTGGTAAAATCCGTTAAGAAGGTCCCTGCGACGCAATATTTTTGTTATCATGTCTGTGAGCTGGATGGATAATGACAAGCAGAAGTCGAACAATTATTGAACTTGAATTTGATACACACGTCAAGAATAAGGTATATTAGTGCTGTTTCAAAAATCGTTTAAGATATTTTAAATTTTAGGGTATACTTCATATGAAATCCTTGGGGCATTTTCAAAACTGTATAAAAAATAAAAATTCTTTAAATTGTTGCTCCACAGTGAGATTATACTCTAAATATGTAAAACATCGATTTTCATTAAAATATTTGAACTTTCGAAAACTATCAGAGACAAATAGTGTTGGGTTTTTTCCTGTACCCTTCATTGTTGCCGTTGGAACTTATTTTCTGCAATCTATTGTATAAAATTAGATCTTTAAATTATTTCAAGTACTTTCCTTTTGAAAATCAACCGAATTTACCAAAGCTCTGAGTCTTTAAACAGCACACAATGCTCTGGTGACGTACAGGCAGTGATAAAATTGGAAGATTACAAATAGAACAAAATTTCTACAGAAATGTATGCTTCTTGGACCAAAACGCCAAAGAAATGTGTTGCTAATTGAACGAATAACTCGCTGAAGTGCTTTATGCACCTAAAATGACTCACCTGTATATTTTGCGTGATTGAATTTAAATAGCGTAAGTATAATTTAAGTTTGAAGAACTATTCCTACCTCCAGTTCACTTCAAATTCCACAGTCATTTCAAATTTGCAACTGGCTTTACAGCTAGTTCTAATTCAGCCGCTTTACTCACTCACACTCACTCTTTCACTCACTCACTCACTCTTTCACTCACTCACTCTTTCACTCACTCACTCACTCTTTCACTCGCTCACTCTTTCACTCGCTCACTCTTTCACTCGCTCACTCTTTCACTCGCTCACTCTTTCACTCGCTCACTCTTTCACTCGCTCACTCTTTCACTCGCTCACTCTTTCACTCGCTCACTCTTTCACTCGCTCACTCTTTCACTCGCTCACTCTTTCACTCGCTCACTCTTTCACTCGCTCACTCTTTCACTCGCTCACTCTTTCACTCGCTCACTCTTTCACTCGCTCACTCTTTCACTCGCTCACTCTTTCACTCGCTCACTCTTTCACTCGCTCACTCTTTCACTCGCTCACTCTTTCACTCGCTCACTCTTTCACTCGCTCACTCTTTCACTCGCTCACTCTTTCACTCGCTCACTCTTTCACTCGCTCACTCTTTCACTCGCTCACTCTTTCACTCGCTCACTCTTTCACTCGCTCACTCTTTCACTCGCTCACTCTTTCACTCGCTCACTCTCTTTCACTCGCTCACACTCTTTCACTCACTCACACTCTTTCACTCACTCACACTCTTTCACTCACTCACACTCTTTCACTCACTCACACTCTTTCACTCACTCACACTCTTTCACTCACTCACTCTCTTTCACTCACTCACTCACTCTCTTTCACTCACTCACTCACACTCTTTCACTCACTCACACACTCTTTCACTCACTCACTCACACTCTTTCACTCACTCACTCACTCACTCACACTCTTTCACTCACTCACTCACTCACTCACACTCTTTCACTCACTCACACTCTTTCACTCACTCACACTCTTTCACTCACTCACACTCTTTCACTCACTCACACTCTTTCACTCACTCACACTCTTTCACTCACTCACACTCTTTCACTCACTCACACTCTTTCACTCACTCACACTCTTTCACTCACTCACACTCTTTCACTCACTCACACTCTTTCACTCACTCACACTCTTTCACTCACTCACACTCTTTCACTCACTCACACTCTTTCACTCACTCACACTCTTTCACTCACTCACACTCTTTCACTCACTCACACTCTTTCACTCACTCACACTCTTTCACTCACTCACACTCTTTCACTCACTCACACTCTTTCACTCACTCACACTCTTTCACTCACTCACACTCTTTCACTCACTCACACTCTTTCACTCACTCACACTCTTCACTCACTCACACTCTTTTCACTCACTCACACTCTTCACTCATCTCACACTCTTTCACTCACTCACACTCTTTCACTCACTCACACTCTTTCACTCACTCTACACTCTTTCACTCGCTCACACTCTTTCACTCGCTCACACTCTTTCACTCGCTCACACTCTTTCACTCACTCACTCACTCACTCACACTCTTTCACTCACTCACTCACACTCTTTCACTCACTCACTCACTCACACTCTTTCACTCACTCACTCACTCACTCACACTCTTTCACTCACTCACTCACTCACACTCTTTCACTCACTCACTCACTCACTCACACTCTTTCACTCACTCACTCACTCACACTCTCACTCACTCACTCACTCACTCACACTCTTTCACTCACTCACTCACTCACTCACTCACACTCTTTCACTCACTCACTCACACTCTTTCACTCACTCACTCACACTCTTTCACTCACTCACTCACACTCTTTCACTCACTCACTCACACTCTTTCACTCACTCACTCACACTCTTTCACTCACTCACTCACTCACTCACACTCTTTCACTCACTCACTCACTCAATCACACTCTTTCACTCACTCACTCACTCACTCACACTCTTTCACTCACTCACTCACACTCTTTCACTCACTCACTCACACTCTTTCACTCACTCACTCACACTCTTTCACTCACTCACTCACACTCTTTCACTCACTCACTCACACTCTTTCACTCACTCACTCACACTCTTTCACTCACTCACTCACACTCTTTCACTCACACTCTTTCACTCACTCACTCACACTCTTTCACTCACTCACTCACACTCTTTCACTCACTCACTCACACTCTTTCACTCACTCACTCACACTCTTTCACTCACTCACTCACACTCTTTCACTCACTCACTCACACTCTTTCACTCACTCACTCTCTTTCACTCACTCACTCTCTTTCACTCACTCAATCAATCAAACTTGCGGCTACTCGCATAGTGCTCGGGCGTGCCGGTTGCGCGTCGGGCGTAAAGAACGTCGTAATGAAAAGGCGCCAATATGCGGAGGCCAGTGACGCCGTTGCCAAGGCTTATGAGGGACGAGCGAGGCTTGCGCCTACATAAGCGTCAGGGCCAAGCTCCGAGAAGAGCCACATGTTCAGTGGGCCTGCCAATGCATCACGCTCCCTCGAAGCACGCAGTAAACAATCATACGACTTAGCACTTGCAAACAACAAACCTAGGACAGTTCAAAGACGGATTAGTCTGGTGCATCATTTAGAAATGAAAGCTCTTGTGATTTTCAATATCGTATTCAAGATTGGCGTTAGTACATTGCAAGGTATGCTGTTAGCCTTCGGAATATCAACGTTTATTTGATAGTTCAATATTACACTTTGAAATGAGTTATTCAATAACGATTTGTAAACAACACATTAAAGAAGGTGAACTAATGATTTTATTTTTTGGAAAAGAAATGATTTAGAAATGATGTGCGTACGAAAATGTTTCGTGAGGTATGTATGAAAATGTTTCGTAGTGTATGTGATGGTGTGTAAAGTATGTGATGTGACGTGTATACGACGTTGTCATGTATGTAATATGTGATATGATGTGTGATCTGACGTGGTGTGTGTGTGGGTTTGCGTGATATTTCCATCTCTTACTCCAGGCATGAACATCAGTGTATGTTTCAGCTATAGGCATGTGGTTTAAAAATATTTCCAATGAACCGTTTTTAATTTTTTTACGTTCCTCGAGCCAGAAGTAATTTTATGAAAAAGATCCAAGCTAAGATTCAAACATCAAAAAGGAAACAAAATTCATTATGGAACATACTAAAATTTTTAAAATCGTGAAAAAACTACTAATAGTTTACTTTTTACTCAATTTTATTTTACTTTGACGACTCTTCTAAACACTTAGTTATTACATACTCTCGTAACCTTGTATACTTTCCTTTAAATGAAGATAATCGCATTTGTGTATTACTTGATACTCAACGGCAAAGCATGTTTCACACATTTTTCTTCACTCTGTTGCTGGTTAAACGTATGTCAATATTCTTTCTCCTCACTACTACATACTAAGCGAAAGTTATAGAATGCTCCGAAAGGGTGTAGATTTTTCGACTGAAAACACACATTTTGGGGTCGTGATACCGAACAGTTTTTCTTTCATGTGTACGTCCGTAAATTCACACATAATGTCACAGCCACGTTTTGTGGGTCTTTGATTAAGAAAAAATTTTACAATCTTGCCTTTACTTCCTAAGAGGAAAAATTATGTAGTCATGTGCCGAAAAACGTAACAAAGTATTGGATTGAAAATTGAATTGACAAATTTTCGACGTAAAAACTCTTTATTGTCGGTCCCTTGTTAACCAAAAATTGGATATATCATGTTCCTATGTGTAGTAAAATATTTCCTCTAACACGTGGTGTATTAAGAATTCATGTTGTATTGGTACTTGGCAACGAAAAATCGAATGATGGCAATACGTGTTTTCTCTGTCCGTCTGTGGTCAACGCTCCCCCTTAAACGTTTAGTAGATTTTCTCCAAACTTGATAATCGTAGATCGATTGAAATGATCTCAATGTTGTCGGAGTTTGAAACGTGTATTTTTATTTTGGGGAGTACTATACACGAAGCCACAAAAACATTTTCAAAATGTTCTCAAAATTGGTTCCAAATTTAGGATTGAACTTTGTCCTCGGAGAGCGTAAAGGACGCTTAAAAGAATGCGCATGTCTCGTATTCCTTGAAATCACTATTGTTTTCGGAAATTGCAAAAATTTTAAATTTCATTCGTCTTCCTACAACTACTGTATTGAAAATAGAGATTTTCTTTCGTTAATGAAATATTTTTATGACAAATCTTCAAACAAGGTCGGTTACAATTTGTCGAAAATATGATCGACAAGTGACTCAGGGCAGCAATTGTAGCCGCCTCAGTGCCTCTGACCGGGAGGTCCTAGGGAGGGTCGGGAGGGTTAGGAGTCCCGACAGTGGCAGAATTTTCGGCAATAGCTGCATAGCTATGTCGAATTTAGGCGTTGTCTGGAAAATAATTCTAGCGGCGGGCTGCTCTGATCGGTAGATTTCTGTGGTTGCATTCGATCAAAGTCCAGGTAAAGCGAAGTAGTGTCCCTAACAAACGGGACCACGGACCGTGCGCGATCTTTTTCTTCCTCTTCCTTGTCCTATTCTCCTCCCTTACATACACTTACATGCATTACACTACCACACAATTCGGGAGGCTTAAAGCCTTTCCCAGGTGGGGCTCGCTCCAGCTGGAACACCGCCCGGGCGGTGCCCCATTGATAGGAGATACTATCTATTTGGAGAAAATCTGCAAGCTGACGGATAGATTAGCGCCATATCACGTCATCCAGCGAGGAAAGATCACCGCAACCTACCAAGACAATAAGACTCGTGACAGTAACATTTGACTCGTTTAGAATCGTGAATCAATCAATCAGTCGAAAATATGAGTAACATTCGCATAATTTTGCATGAAATACAATTTTGAAGACTTTTTTCAAAAACAGCTCATTTTTTTTCTTTTGTCTCCTCATATCTTTCAAAAGACGGTAAAAAGACGAGTGGTACTTTCATTTTATTTATTTATTTTACGTCATAAACAATTAAAAACGTTGTGTGAATACACAATTAAAAACTATGCATTTCCAATGAACTCTATTTTCGAACATAGCAAAACGTTATTTCAAAACTACTAAATTGAAGATAGAGATCTGTCTCAAATAAAATCTGTTTTAAGAATCACCTCTTGAAAAGAGGACATGTACGTTTTTTTAATCAGTAGTTTTCGCGTAATTTCTGCTTGAAATCAATGCATTTGATAAAAAAATCGCAAAAACCCCCTCTATTTTTTAAAAATTTTTCCCCAGGCATAAAAATGGACGCTTAAAAGAATGGGGCAGATCTCATTATCGTTGAACTCTCTGACTTGTGTATATTGCATGTTGGAAATAATGGGAGAGACAATTAAATTTTAAACATCGTTCCATGTGGGTACGTTAGAGCATCTCAGTGGGGTTGCAGTAATGCACACGGCAAGTCAACGCGATGGACTTGAGTTCGAATTTTGGCTCGGAAAAAAATGTTGCTGCTTGAAAACACTTTTGTAGGTTCATATAGTAGCATAATATTGCAAAGCCGTTACAAATAATGCGAGAAAGTGTGTGAAATTGGAAGACTACTAGATTTTTTTTTAATGAAATCTGTTATGCAACATTAAATCTTTCAATAATGTTATGTGCTTTTTTTCAATCACTCTTTCATTAATCCTAAATTCTTGAAAAATGAGTAATTTTTCTCTAATATTGAGTGAATTTCTCTATAATATTTAAAAATCCTTTAAAAAATATTTTTTTCAAAAACTTTTGTGTTTTTTGCTGCTGCTGGAATACAACAATTTTTGCTTAATATTACGGCATCAGCCCAGCTGTTATTAAAATTTCTAATATTTCGAATCATGATACACCGAAAGTTAGTTTTTTAACCTATCTTTTATCTACGATTGAAAGGTGTGTGTGTATATAATATTTCATAATTAGCTGATACCAATAATGCGAGAAAGAAAGTGATGTATCACGACTTGTTTTTCGGTAGTGAAACTCCGGTTCCTCTGGATTCTATGTCGAACTTCAAGTACAATTTACCTTCGGGTTGATGGCTTACACATTACGAATATTTGTTACTTTTGCTCTGATTACACGCAAATTCTCAGTAAAAACAATATTGCTTGGGAGGTGTAGTTTTGGTATCGCCAGGTGGTGTAGAAGGGAACCAAGTCCCGCTGTGTAGTTTAAACGCTCGCGAAGAGATGGCAGCACGTGCACCAGTCGGCTGCTGGGAACAGCTGATAAAAATCCTCGTTAGTCCTGCGCCCGATACTAAATATCTTTCGAGGGCAGATCGTGTTATGCGGAATGTAATTAAACCAAATAGGCGAACTGGTTATTATTGAACCAGTGACCTTCAAATTTCATTTGCGATACAGTGAAATATGAAATTAATTTATGAAATTTAACGAAAAAGAGGCAAAATAAAAATTATCTTCTTTGTGGATCTGCGAAGACCCCTAATTGCGTTTTACATGTTTGTGTGACAAAATATTATTTCTCTTCTATTTTATTATTAATTTATAAAATTGTGTCATTTATTTTTTAATTTCTCATTCAAGGTGCTCTTCCCAGATTATCTTAACATTAATTAATTTCTTGAAGATATTATGACCTCAAATAATAGTAGATACCTCAACAGTCAGACTGTGGATTGCATCCTTGGTGTTGGATGAATCGTGCAATCAATCCGGAATACACGAATAGAATTTAAGCATCAGTATTTTCCTGTGTCAGTAGAAAGTTTGATTGTAATATTTTTATCTTGGCACTCTTAGCAGGTTTCATTTTTTCTTAATGATTCTTTGCTTTCAATTCTGAGCAGAAGAGTTTTCAAGTACTCCTGTAGACTTTCTTACTGGTTTGTGAGATGCAAGAACGGCGTGGTGGTGGGAGCTAAGAATCCGAGTGAAGCGTAAGAATAGGACTCGTAGACTTCGGTGACATAAGCGAATGAATAAATGCTTGTAAGCTTCTAGCGACACTCTTCTGTTCTAAAAACATCTCCACTTCCTCCGATTTTGCAGATTATTTAATAAAGACTGCTCAATTCCACTGGTAATCATTTGCAGACATTATTTTATAATGTTCATGTCTTAATGTCGGCAGATGAAATTAAAATGTTATTGATGTTTCAGTTTTAGCTTTTACATCAGCTTTCTGCAGCGTTGGAGCTCTTTGATGAGTTTGAAGCTCTTTGATTAATGGTATTCGAATGAGATGTTAAGTAATATCTGACACTAATTATCGTGGAACGTATTAAATTAAACGTCTGGAATTAAGCAATTCTAAATTTTCTAAGTGATTTATATTTGTATAGTATAATTGCAATTCTTTATTACCCTTACAAATTAATATCAATTATTTAATAAGGAATTGTACTATGTAACAAGTTACCAACTTATTGTTATTTTTATGAGTGTAGTGTTTACGTTTTTGATGTTTACTGCGATTATTATTTTTTTCTCCAAAACAATATTTTGGACGTTAATAAACGAATTATAAACATTATGATATATTATCTTCTGAATTTGGTCTAAAGAAATCAGAAGATAGTATATTTTGACTCAATTCTATATCCAAGCGTACGCTTACTCCTTATGATTTTCTTGGTAAAACTCACTGAATTTTGAACCTAAGAGCTATTGCTTACACCGTAAAACTGTCCTCAGTTGCCTTTGACATTTTACATTTTTAATACATTTTTTTCGAATAAAACTGCGCACATTTCGAATTACGAAAGGTAACGCTTCTCTTTGAAATCAAGCCATTCAGATCTTAAATTGTGAGCCAGGAATAAATGCTATTTTGTATTTGATTGTTCTTTCCCGCTGTAATAATGATCTGCCTTGGGAGAGGAATAATGTTGCCCACATTATGTCTGCAAAAATAAAATATATGCAAGTAATTTACCTCTTGGTATCTATTTTTCGTTAACCAGCTTTGTATTTTTAAGAAATTCCACTATGAAAATTGTTTAATTAATTTTAGTAAATTTCATTCCCACAATAGACATTGAATAATCTGTGGCTCTCCCCGAACACAAATGTCGGACTTGGTCGGAGGGAGAATGTTTTCGTTTGCGCAGAAATTGTTTCGTTTCTTCCAAGATCCTTTTTTGTTGATTCTTCCTTTCCTTTTAATTCTCCCCTTTGACATGAATTATGACAGCCAGCAGATTTTCATTTATGAGGGTGTGGGATAAGTAGATGGAAAGCCTACTGCAGGGCTGTCTGGTAGTCGGGTATAATTAATAGTACTGTCATTATTTTTATTTATTAATCATAAAATATTACATTTCCAGGCATGTTGTGAACCTCTGAGTTCATAAAATTTCTGTAATGAATCAATATTTTTTGTACTCTTTACCCAATTTACATTTTTTTCGTTTAGTTAACGAATTTCTATGATCATTATTTTCATAAAAAATCATTAATTATCACTATGTTATGGTATGCGTGCAATTAAAACTCTACAACTAAGAATTAGAACTCTGAAAAATGATAAAAATCGTTTAACCGTGTCTCTATAACACAGACGTAGTTAAGGTATTTCCAGTCGGCCATGAAACATGAACAAAAATGTATATCACAAATTATGTACATCAAAATCGTATAATGAATGAACAAATAAAACAAAAATTATAAACGAATAATTATTACTAGTCCTTAGACAACCTTGTTAATATTTATATTACAATAAGTTAAATTAGAAACTGATACCCTACTGGTACATCAGTCATCCTAACTCATCTAACCCATAAGTCGCTTTATATTGCAGAGGTATGTTTACATCACCTATTCGAATACGACTGCTCAGGGAGAGTAGTTATTTTGACAAAGTTCCTTAATTTTTACAAAATCAATTAAATTGTTTATAATTTGAAATATCGATCTTCTCCTTTCCACACCACATCTTCAACATAAGCAAGTAACCACTCGCATGTTGGTGTGACACTAGCTGACTAATGGAATAACATAAAATATTTAACATGAATGAATGTGTTACTTGTGAAACATTTGGTCTTAGCATATTTCAAATATAAAAATATAAATATAAGTTGTATTTACACGCTCTGAAAAGTTCGCCAGCAAAATTTCAACTGAATCGTCTTTCTCCTTTCCAACATTAACACGTGTTGTCCTCTCGTACATGCCCTTACTTTCCGTTCAAATAATGTTTTCTTGGCTTTGTCATCTTCTAATATTTCATCCGACATATGTAAAATATCTTCCATTTTCAAATGTATCTTCTTTCGTATTTCAAAAGTTATTCTATAAGAAACTTCGATGATCTTAAATATACACTGCAAGGACTACTGAAACAGGTCTTGTTCAGAACGAATACGTCATCAAATAGATACCTCAATATGACTAAATTTCTCAAAATTAAAAGTATTCTTAAATGAAAACGAAAATATATTGAACGTAACACGTGGATCAAGGGGTATAATTGCACTCGTGGTAAATAAGAAAATTCGCCCCCTATTATCAGTCGTTTTCTTGATCATAATACTCTTGCAATTATACCCCTCGTTATCAATACGTTTCGTTAATTACTACAATGTCAAAAAACACGTGCATTTATTTTAACATTAAAAACTCAAAAAATATTACCCTTGGAGCCAACAGAAAAATGTTTGTGAATACATTCAACTTAGTTATTCAATTTACTCCATCGGCAGTCTGCATGACATTTAGCAGTTAACATCTGTCGATTACTTCTCTGCATCGGGTGAAGGCTGGTCAGGCATACCATCATAGCCAATACGGCAGAGTTAGCAATATCGCCAGCTATTTTACACTCAAGTTTTTCTTCATGCAAAAGTCTGCTTACTTAATTATCCGTAAAATTACGTAAGTTCGTTATGCAATTCATTTATTTTCATTGAGGAATTTTTAAATTATAACTAATCAAGAATACCTGACCCCATGCTTATAGAGTATTTTTCAAGGCCTAGTAAATACTTAAATGCCTTTTCGATCGAGTCTAACGATATTGAATGTTAGTTATTAGCACCCCTGAATGAGTGAAGAGGGTTTCAATTATATGTGAAAGTCTACCTCTTTCATCGGCATCTCCTCTCACATCCGTTCTGGGTCATGCCAGATCGCTCAGTTCCAGTCTTCAGCTACCTCGGGCAACAATGAAAATAGTTATTTTTTTATTAAATGCAAGTAGTTTTTTGTTTATTACACGTTCGTGATTGAGTTGTTATTGAGTTGTGATTTTTTTGACGAGACCGATAGATTAAGGCAAAAAGCCTCCGTCGAGAACTTTGAACAAAAACATTAACTGTACTGAGCAAAATATAAACAATATTTTTATGTTAGCGTGTAAAAAAGCTTTTATCACGAATTATGGTTTGTTTAATCTCTACTGTTCATTGTTTATTCCAAAGGAACCATTTTGTTAGCAATGCAGAAAAATCGCATCTGCAGTTCGTTTATAATTGCAAGTATGTTTTTTACACTTTGTTCTTCTTTCAACTATCGTATTTATAGTTAAAATGTTGGGAAGGGATTGTGGAACTTAGGAAAACGTGAACAAATCATCTTCTCCCATACGTCATATACAGTTTTCACTGTTTTTTGACCAAATAAATCAAATCAAATCAAAACCTCACCTTCGTTAACTTTTGTATAACAGGAGGCCCTGGTTTCACGACATACTGTAGCGAGGCATTGTTTCCTACGAGTTCCAATTGTATAATTGGAACTCGTGGTTGTAATATTATTGAATTGAAAATTTAAAAGCAATGCTGATATTCCCAGGAGTTGTTCGAATTTGGGAATGTTGCAGTATTTAATTTCTTACCCAAAATTCCTAAAATATTTACGAAAAAACTTACCATCAGTTGAAAAATTGGTGTACTGCAAATAAGAGAATTGCTTAGAGTTTCATATTATTGTGTTAATAGGTACGTACTAATTATCTGATAATAGTCAATTGTAAGTTATTAGCAAATACTATAGAGACAATACAGGACAGTTCCCCGTTCTTCCACGCAACCGATGGAAACAAGTTCCCACTAGCGATCCTAGTGTCAGAGCCTGGTAATGTAGCGCCAAATAGAAATGTCAATGTGATTCTTACGGAAGAAACAAATATTTTTTAATCTACCTAACGAAATAAGACTTATTTTTACCTACTCTCGCTGTGATTTAATTATATTGAAGGGCTCAAATTACGGAAAATTATAATGTACAATGTGTTATAATCAGAGACCGGAAAAATATGTAGTATTAAACGTCAAAATATGTACATAAATATGTAATGAAAACAGTAAGAATATGTTATAAATATGTAAAATCGGATATAATATGTGATATTAAAATTCTCTAATTAAAAACCATTTACATAGCAAGAAATTACATTTAGAAAAGCTGCTCACTGTACATCATACAACTTTCTCGTTAGTAATAAAAGCTTAATTTATTGTAATCCAGGACCGTAGTTTAGCAGCCAGACTAATCGCTATAGAAGCCATCGCACAAACTGGCGAGATCTACGACCAGGAAACATACACTGTGGCATCTTCATCGAAGTGTTACACGTCGGCGATCGCAATTTTTTCTCGGAAATTAAGATTACAGATCACAAAACGCAGTGACAATGATATTTTGGACACCTAGATTTCCTCAATAATGTAGGAAAAATGCTGATTTGAAAAGAAATACATGTTTTCATAAAAAAATATGGAATTAAAGTAAAGAAAATTGATAAAATCAGAAAATATATTGTGAAAACAGCAAAATATGTAATATAGTACTAAATATGCAAAACTATGTAACGAAAAAAATTCGATATTGTGTTAGGAGGGCTATGATTTGCGAAGATTACAATTTTGAGAACCGTAAGTAGAAAGACAAAAAAATGTAATTACATAAAAATCCGGTCTCTAGTTATAATGGACATGAGAACATTAAACATTTAATGAACATATAATGAGAATTATTTTCAGGAATAAAGTTGTTACAAATGGAAGATTTTTCTTGCCTAAGCACTTCCACTGATACATTTGGCTTTTTTTCCATTTGCTTCCTTTAAAAAGCACTGTATCAATACATTGATACCTCTGATTTCATACAGGATATTACACCCCTTACATAAAATATTCTGCAAGTGAATATTAATGATTTGCATTAATTGTTTTTTTACGTCAAGTTTATTTGACGTAAACAATTTAAAAAGTGTTTATTGAAAACATATTCAGTCTTAGAAAACTAATAGCGAATTCATTTGGGTAGAAAAGCGTGGCATTCACATACTGTTTAATCAGAATATGCGAGTTTCTTAATTTATACTTTTCATCCAAATTCTGTTAATCATTTCTACAACCATCATATGGAACGGTACTACACAACCAGCCACATACATAGGACTCACATTTTCCTGTACGAAACTTGTAGGAATATCTTCAGTGTTATCCATTTCTGCGATGTTCGTTACACATTGGGAATGGCAATGTGCAAGTAGTTTCCCAATTAAGTAATGTTATAGTTTTTAATGCATTTTATTACAAAGAGAAGTCAAATTGTATTAAACTAGCTTCATTCATGTTCAAGATTCTTTCAATTTTTACCTGTTTTTATCATGAGGAAATGTGAAGAACGAACGCGAGTTCTGCTGTATTTTATAATAAAGCCAAAAACTACAGAATTGTTTCCTGCCGTACGTAGAATGATGTAAAGAACAGTATTGTAAAATATGTTTTCCAGAAATCGACCAGAAAGACAATCAAATGAAAAGAAATCAAGCAGACAACAAACACCAACAGAGCACTGAGGTTAGAGTGTATGAGTTATTACCAGGTTCTGCCACCAGATGGATGTTTCTCGATATATCGCGAAGTGTCCTGTATTGTCTTTATAGTATTTGTTATTAGTTATTGGGAAGAGTTTACTAATAGTGAAATTAAAGTTGTTTTGCCATTAATGTGGGCTTTATTTTCTTATTTCTCTTGCAAGCTACCTATCGTGCGTAAAAGTCGTCACCGTGAAAAAAGTATTTTACACACGTTGACGACATGGTCTTTAGATGTTTTAGGTAAAAGCTAACTTCACGCGCTTGTAGCAGCACGTAGAAACCCACATTTTTATACGATGATAGTAAAAGCTTGCCTATGGACTTGGTACTTTCTATTGTTCAATTAATTGAAAAAATGTTATTAATTTTTCACTGTTTATGAAAATGTTGAGACTAAATAGTTGTTTATTTATTTAGGAAAATAAGTCACATCATGTGATCTCACCACAATTTTTTCTAAGAAACAACTCATCGCTTTTATCTATACCCAGATTTGATTGATACCCATAGGATTTCGATTAAATTCTCAAACAGCGAGAAGACATGTGAAAAACTTGGATCGATATTTGTGAGATTGGAAGATGAAATTAGACATTTTGGGATGTGCATTCTTTCTTGGAAATGTTTGCACTTATTCACAACATTTTTAAAATACTGATTGACAATATTAGTGCATTCAACTTTTATCACGTTCAAGTGCGGCACGCATTATAATATATCGTGCAGCTGGGCTGGAGTGGAGAGTTCGCACTGCTGAAGAGACCACTAGAGACCGCAGTGCGGCATGTAGTCCTGCAGATCCGCATTATAAATCTTTCAGAGGTGAAGATTCGGCCTGGGCTGTCAGGGCGCCCCGCTGCCCAGCTCTGCCCTTCCGGCCGCCTCCCCCCCCTCAGCTCCAGCTGTCACGAGCGCTGGCAAATTAGGCACTTTTTTGTGTGTTTTTGGTTTTCATTATCATCGTCGAAAGAGGAACATGTCTACGTATATATTTAAAACGCTAAGGGTTGTTTTTTTAAAATGTATTATTAAAGTCGCATCGACAACTGAGGTCATTAGCGACTACTTTAAGTACAATTTTACAATATAAACATGGCAACTTTACAATAGATATGAAAGTTTACAGATATTACAATATATATGAATATGTAGAGAGAGACATTACATGTATTTTTGATGTTACAGAATTAGTTTCTAGTATCCATACCAATACACCTATTACAATTAAATTTCTTTAAGAATGTTGCTGTTTTTACAGAATTTTAATATTTTATTTTGGTAGTCGTTGGATGATAGCATCAGTTCAGGGTTTTGCTCATCTTCTAGGTATGTGTGTCTGCTGTACTGAAACATAGGACATTGAATTAAAATGTGTTCAAAGTTAAGAATGGTATCACAGTGCTGGCAGGTGGGTGGGGGATTTCCAGTTTGCAAGTGTTGATGGCTGAACTTGCAATGACCGGTTCTAAGGAGTTTTGTTTATAAATAAATGTGAGTTTTATATTCAATCAAATTTCGTGGTTTTTGCTTGAAATGAAAATATGTAATGGTTCTAGGTGTGTTATCACTTGCTCTTATTAGCATGTTTTTGTACTATAAATACGAAATTTTCATAATAGATTAATGTTAATGGGATGAATGATAATCAGATGCCATTTATCATAACGTTGTATTTAAGACAAACTGCCTTGTGAAATTGGAATGTACTAGTTGGTCTTGACCGTTTTATTGGGCAAGTTTAAATTGACCTATCAAAAACTGAAAGTGACTCGTGAGGTAATTGTTAGCGAACCGAAGTTAGCTTTTTGAGTGCGAAGATTGAGCGTTTTTAGTTTAAAAGATTATTGTGTACGTATTAACGAAATTTTCTGGTAACAGTTTGACGCATGTGTCTCTTCACGAAATAATTCAATGTTAATAGTTATGTAATGCTTTAGGATAAAAGAAGGTGGATAAAAGAAGTATACGGTATAGTCCTTTCCAACGTACATGTGTTGGTAAATATAGAGAATTTCAATTGTTTTTTTAAAAATCTTTCACTCTTATGTGCACAGTGAAAGGTACTCTCATATAGTATAATTTCATTAGTCTTGCAGGAAAATCTTTGAACGACATGAAACTATTTTGAGATTTTAAATTTTCCAAACTTTAAAGTAGTAATTAAAGACGTTCTTATGTTTGTATTGCAATTCTACTCTACCTCGTCAATTTTCTTTTTCAATATTCGGTGGGCATTGCTATTGAAAATTTTGAACATAGAGTAAGTTATCAGGCTGTTTCATTTCTCGTTTGAACACAGTGAAGGAATCCTTTTGATCTTGTTGGTACTTTGATTAATGTGTATACGATTTGCTTGACATTACATGCATTCTAATGAATAAAAGAATTGCGTTAAATTTGTGTATAGAAAAAGATTACTAGAGATTATTAGTTCTGACTTGTCCCCTTAAAGCAGATAGTAGTAATTCAGTTTGCCTTCCTGTACAAACTGACACATTAACGTCATAGTCTCTAGTTTCTATTGTCAGTCATCAGGACAATTTATATACTTTAATTGTATAATCTTTTTTGTAGAAAATAAAAATCAGTCTACCGTATATATGTGCCTTATATTCAGTGCACTTATACGTGCTTACCCCTAATTATGCATCGATATCATTTACCAGTCTGTTTTCTCTACTTACAATCAATTCACGCTATTTGATTTTCCAAGGTTTGATTACTGGTGAAGCTCTTTCTCTCGTGTGCTCATTCGCATAGTACTTGCCATACTTGTTACCAGTTCTCTCATTTCACTAGCACCTCCACTGCCGATTTCTAATGCGGAAAAATGGCTCTAATGAAATTATTTCAAAATGTCTAAGATAAAAGATGGGAGTTTCATGTCCATGAGGACATTTCAAAAATATTGCTTCGCTCATACAGTTGTATTATAATTTAATTCATTTGTTCATTTAATTCCAATGTATACTGCCCACAAAATTAATAATAATAATGATGATAATAATAATAATTAGTAATAATAATTAAATACAAGAGTTTGGAAATCGAGATCAGCCGAATGTGGGGTGTAAAAGCACAGGTCGTCCCGATAGTTATCGGAGCTCTGGGATTTGTTCCGCAAAATTTGAGTAAGAACTTGTCTAAACTCCCTGGTAATTCAAAAGACTGGGAAGTGCAAGAAATCGCTTTATTTGGAACAGTCCACATTTTGCGCAAAGTATTGTAGAGGCACCGACAGTCCTTAGATCTACTCCTTAGGTAGCTGGTTGCAACCTGGAGTAGATTTTATATTCAGCCGACAAATAACATCTTTAGTCGTGATTTAGAGGAATAATAATAATAATAATGATAATAATAATAATAATAATAATAATAATAATAATAATAATAATAGTGTTTTTAACATTAATATCCACGATTTACTCTAAACATCATATACTTTAATATTTTAATCCTTAGAAAGCACTTCAAAAAATTTTAACCAAAAGCAAAAGATGAATTGGAAATATTCGAAAATACAGAATGCATCCCCTCATTTGTACAATTCGAATGTGACCAAAAATCAGTGGGCCTCTTTGGATCTCCCTTCTCCCTCTCGCAACCCGGTTTCGTGCAGAATTGCGTCTTTGCCGGTTCCGGTCTCTTGGCTGAGAAATCCATTTAATTACTCCCACCCCCTCAATCCTAATTAACGAGGCGACCATCAAACGCCTCCCCCGCTGAGCGGAGGGGTGGGGGTTTGGGGTGGGGGAGGCGCCGGGCCGCTTGGAAGCTGCCGCCTGGGGAGGAAAGGCCTCAAAAATAGATGGCGCTGTCGGCAACGGACGCCGCGGTCGGCGTCACACCTACCTGTTTGCAGATGCTAGGGCAGCATTCTTCGAAAGGCGATGAAATTCAATGATGATTGCGGGCGCGTTAACTGCTAAGATCATTAGTCTCTTAAGTGTAGTGTAGTGTAGTGCGTGCGGTGACGGCGACGGCGACGGCGATCTTCTTCGCTGGACGGTGGGATCCGGCGCCGACCTACCGTCAGCTAGCGGAGTGTTCCCCAACCATGTATCTCCCACCAGCGGGACATCGCCCCAGCCGGGGCAATCTCTAAATTCCCGACCGGACATTTGTGCTAGTGTAGTGCATGTAAGTGTAAGTAGGTGTATGTAAGGGGTGAAAATAGAACAACAAAGAGAGAGGAAAGATCGCACGCGGTCCGTGGCCCGTTTGGTGGGGGACTGCTCCGGCATTCGCCTGGTGTTGATCGGAGAAACCACGGAAAACTACCGTCAGAGCAACTGGCCGCTAGAATTATTTTCCAGACAGCGACTGAATTCGACTAAGGTATTTATCCGGTGTCGAAAATTGAGAGCCAGTGTGAAGAGAGAGAGAGAGAGAGAGAGAGAGAGAGAGAGAGAGAGAGAGAGAAACGGTGAGAGAGAAGGAGGGTAGAACAACGTCTTTCGCTAGTATTGTGAAAAAATTGGTAACATTTCTAGGAAAAGTTTGCACTATTAGGAAAATACTACAAAGGAAAATAGCATTAGTTAATAGGTAGTAAGTAGAACGGAGCCTAAATAGAAGAGAAAATAAATAATAAGTTAATAAGTAATTAAGTTTACAAGTAAAAGGTATTTAAGTAAATAAATGCACCAATCAGTATGTAAATAAGTAATTAAAGAAATGAGTGTATTATGCGGTAAATGTGTAAGGATGTTCGAAAAGTGAGAGCAGAGGCGTGGTTGCGGACGATCTTCATTGTCGCTGTTTCGTTTCTTCTTTTCGGTTGCTGAGAAGGCCAAAGTCTGGAAGGGGAATAAGGGACGATCTCGCCTGAAAATAAATAGTTAAGAGTTTGGTAGATTAGTTTGAACTCGTCTTCTGAGAACAGATAGTTCCCTCTTCAAGGATTTCCCCTCAGTCTTACCATATGGTAGGAGTATTTTTCGCTCGGTTTTGATGTGATGTAGAGACAATGTAGGGAGAATATCAGAATTTGAAAGGTTAAATCATCGTAGGGTGTAGGTTTTGTATTGGGTAAAAGGTTTTCGGCCTAGCCACATAGTACTAGTTAATGTCATTTATTTTTTATTGATAACGTGTTAAATAAAAAATGAAAAATACTTATCTCAAATATTCACCTAATTTCCACCGATAAGTACTACACAAGCACAAATATCAGGAGTTCTGCTGAGCGCTTGGAGTGGTTATAGTGGTCGAGGGAAAACACGCAAGCCAACAAGCTGGTCGACAATGGATCTCACCATCTGGGGGGACAAGATCACAGCCGCATTCGCATGATGAACTACATTTACGGGACTAATGACCTAAGCAGTTGACGTTCCCGGAAATAAATTAATATAATTAATCAATCAACGTGGTGGAATGATAAGCTCAGCACAACACAACCATCTGTGAAACACCATGCCTTCCGTGGAACTTGAACCCACAGCTTTCGAACCCGTGTATTTGAATGTTGCCCCTAGCCCCTGTGCCAACGATGCTGGCAAAAATAATGTGGTAAACCTAATTCACTGAGTTGGGTTATTCACTCGAGTTAAAGAATGTTATTCACTCGAGTTCTTTTTTTTAACGTTTCACTATCTACTCGCAAAATTTCAGAAAGAAATCGAGACAGGAATGGTTGAATATACACACAAGTGTAGGAAAACATACGGAGCGTGTAGAAAATAAAGCACATGCAAAAATTGTGATTGTCTACAAAAATTAAAACTAATTTCTGGAACTTCGCATATTCCATGCTGTTAGGACACACATTATTGTTGTATTGCGCATTTCCTATATCCCATTTGTGGTCGCGAGATAGGCATCAGAAGTTGGCGTCTAAAAATGGAGAATTGGTCAAAATTAAAGATGAACGTCGCATTTTCCCCCTTCATGACGTTTTTTGCAAAGGTATATAACTGACGAGATTTAATACAGTGAAATCTGCATGATCTGTAAATGCCGACGAAGATTCTGAGTCGGAGTTTTTCAAATAAAAATAATTACCTGTTTGGTCTTCAACAGTATCCCCAAGTGTGTTGTATTTGCGTATACTCTATGTAATAACATCGCTAACAAAATAAACAAAACAGCGAAAGTATACCATTATGTAATCGAATAGAGTATCCTTTCTCTTTTTCCAACGTCATGCCTGTTCCTCTCTTCTATTGTCAAGCACGATAAGCAACACTTGCTTTTATGTGATTTTGCTTCATCACATTCTGGCACCTAGAAACTAACTAATTTAAGGGAAAGTATTCTTTCTCGGGACGATGAGTCGAGAGAACATTAAGTGCGCATACTGCAGCCTCCAACACTACGGCTGCTTTCTTCTAGAACCCATTGTAATTTCAAACGTGAAAGTCTTTTCAGAGCACATTCCCTTCATAGATCTTCAATTTTCACACCCGTTGTTCTCAGATATTTAAAACAAGATATAATTAAGGCAAATGTTTGCTTGCTTGTTTTCTCTAAATATTTTAAAATGATTTCAACCAAAATAATATTCAGTATGTTCGAAATGAAAGTCAAAAATCAGGATAATCTCGCGTAACGTTGTAGGTAGCAAATATACTTCGATAACTAAGAGAGAGCCAACTAAACAGGAATTCACATGTGCGCACGCGCACGCACACACGCACGCACACGAACACGAACACACACACACACACACGCACGCAGTTCCGAAATATTCCCTGTATTAAGATGAAATACACTTGGCTGAGGTTATAGTGAACGTACAGTCAACTTAAGTCACTAGTTCCATTTCACTTAGATTACAAATAATCATACGATTCGGCTATAGTGAACGTATGAAATACAACGTCCTGGAAAATAATTTCCTTCTTGTAAGAGAATTTATTGCCTCAGTGCCACAAATTCCAACACTTGAAAAAAATATCGCCTGTCAAAGATCATAATCGAAGTCTTCCCTGAGGTGACGGTAGAGGACCCGGAATGGGGCCTTACCGATGACCTTATGCCACTCAGTTTCACTGTAGAAGCAAACGCCATGTCCTGCGTTGGCTACAATTGGCGGTGGCGACGCGTGATTACTTGCTTCAGTTCCAATCTTGGAGTTACTTGATTTTCCGCGGGGAAAAGCATGTTGAGTTCTACGTAGGCGACAGGAAGCACGCGACTGCCACAGGCTGGCGGTATCCGCCATGCCACGCGGAAAAGCAATCCGTTTCATTAGTCGTTTTCTGCGCCATCTCGCTTCCGAAAGTATCTTGTGTGTTATTAGGTAAGTAAAGGGGGCATCGGAGAGTGGGACTGTGTTACAACAGTGTAAGAGGAGTGTCAAGGAGAAGAGAAGGGTGTCAAGACTGCATTACAATACTTGAACTCAGAAGACAATGAAGACTCAACTATGGAGAGAACACAAACTCTGGAGAAGGATCTAAAGAAATTAATGAAACGAAGCAACCAATTGAAAATAATTGATTTCTGAAGGACAAATAAAAATATTGAAATTTTTATTTCGTGCTGTTAATGTAATTTGCTGTATCTCTACATTAATAAAATCAATCGTTCTAGGGATTCTATTTAAATTTGATATCATCGGGGATAGTGAATCTTTGGTATAGTGAACCACAAATTTTAGTACCCAGAAGTTCACTATAACCGGAGTCGTCTGTATTGCCTTCAGACCGGAAGTTCGCAAAGCGAACTTTCAAGGAAGGCAGTCACGTGAATTCCAAGTTCGTCTTTCTTGCTTCAAAAGCATTCCTCCTCCGTTAGTTGACGGGTGTATCCCGGAATCCCGCTTCTTGAATCTTTTTCATTTAATCCGAAGTTCTCGTCTCCTTTCGATTTTGGGAAAATTTGCATTTTGACATATCACAATACTTTATTTTCGCTTACTGAAACTTACTGAGTACACATTACTGGTACCGAGGGCTTGCAGAAATATTTTTTTAAACGCATATTGTTTTTTTAGTGTCATTATTTGTCTCCGTCTTCAATTCGCAATATCCGTATCTGTGCCCCCACCACCACCACTTGCAACTAAACATTCTTTCTGGCAAGTTTCTTGATATTAGAAATCAAAATATGTTACACTGGCTGTAATTTGAAAATGTTTGAAAGTCTTTTCAACTCAATCCTATTTTTTTAACTTCCTTAAACAAAATTTCCTAAACAGGAAACACTATGTAAATAAATATACTTGATCTGTAATCGCTCAGAACAGGAATACAATCAATTAGTCTTCCAACAGAAGTGAGAAACGATGGAATGACGCAGCTCTTACGTAAGTCAAGATTTCCATTATTCAGTGTTGAGTTTCATTCATGAAGACTATAATATTAAGGCAGATTACTCACAGTGGTGCACATTACAATTCAATATTTACATTATAGTGACTAGATATCTTTGATTCGAAAAATATGAAATAATAATTCTGTAATAATTGCTTCATCATTGAATGTAACATTTAAACATATTGTAGGCATTTAGTTTCCGTAGTCATACAAGTTTTCAAGCGGAGAAGAGAGGTATAAAAAAAAACAAAAAACAACCTAATCCGCTCTCTCGTGTTTCAGTGGTGCGAGCGCTGGACAAGGAGTTTCCGGAAATTCGGAGGCGCCTGGATGCCTCTGGAGGTGAGTACGAAAACGGCTGTACCCGCATCAGTACAGTAGGGTGGCGAGTGTATTTGCCTAGGCGTATCGTCGAGATATTTCAAACTGAATTTCGAACATTAACGCACTGAATAACATAGGCACACGAAAAATATTGTCAGACGCGAAGGCTTGACTCATGTTTCTCTACGAATGTCGATGCGCTGAATTCGAATCTGAAGCCGGAATAGCTCCACCACCCTCCAGTTTTTCACGATTTAAATAAAAACTGGAGGGTGATGACGCTATTCTGACATCGGATTTGGATTCAGATCGTCGACATTCATAGAGAAACATGTATCTAGTCATTGGGTCGGACAATTTTTGGCTTCTGTAGAGCATAATGCTACAAGACACCAATCTAGTATTCGCATGTGTTTTTCGCGATTTTTAAAAAAACACTGGAGGGTGGTTGCGCCATTCTGGCATCGGATTCGGATTCAGCTCGTTGACATTCATAGGGAAACATGTGTCAAGTCTTTGGACCTGACAACTATTTTTGTGTTCCTGTGTAATCACCCCCGGCCCCCTTGACCGACGCAAGAATCGTCCGACACAATCACGGCTGTACCCACGCACACCCACCTACAGGTTTCATCTTCTGGTTCACTCATCCATAAACTGTATTTCAACTCCTCGACCATTTTGGATACAACATACACTGCGCTTTCGGGATTAACGATCTCGGTAGTTTACTCACCGGGAATCAAGACATACGTACTTTCCTGTTTTTATCCGATCCTAATGTTGGACATGATTTTGGAAAAGTGAAATTGCTAGAAATGTTCAAAAGTGGTATGTGTTAAATGAAAAATAAATGTTACTTCTTTTTAGGACAGAAAGTAACTTGTAAATTATTTTGTAATTAACTTGTAAATTATTATTAACACGCTTCAAATTCAGTGTAATTTATGGTATAGAAACAATTAAGTCAATGAGACGAGGGAATTTTAATATTTCATCCCCCAGCATCAGCGTAAATACCCCTCGTGACAAGCCAGAACATCTCTCGCATTGAAGCAAGTCATCGAACTTGGAGGAAACTTCCTGGAGGTCGCCCGCGAGCGCACGCAAGTCCTCCGGAGGACCCACGGGGACCGACGCCAGTGGCGGTTCCAACTCACGTGACGGCGGCGGGGGCGACAGCGCCGCATTACTCTGATTTACGGGCAGCGCTTACGCCTCCGCCGCGACGCCGCCCCGACGCCGCCCCGACGCCGCCGTGGGAACGCGAAGCGCCGGGCGCCAACTTCGAACTTCGCCCTCTAATTGGAGCGGGCGACCGCCGCCCTCCAATAACGGCGCGGAACGTGGTGTTTGCAACGGTGGTGACGTCTGCCACCGCCGCCGACGGGGCTCGCGGAATGCGTATGAATGCGTGTGTGGCACCTGTCGCTATAAGATGAGACCGGCGCCGCCGACGCCGCTCCTATGTCGTTCTGCGCGTGTAGAATTCGCTGGGATTTTTTATAATATTCCGGGCCGGGGCTTTGTGGAAATGGCGTGTTCGTTTCCATGCAGACCGGTTGCTTTCGTCAAAATTCGTATGAAGTTTTTTCGTTATTTGATATGTTTAGAATATTCAAGTTCCGTGAAATGAGCATTGCACACACAATTAGTTCTTTTGTTTCGTAGAACGAAAAAAAATCGTAGAACACTCCTGTTTTTATTTCATAACCATTCAAGGCATATCATTTCCAGTACTTCTATGTCTTTTCGACATCGTTTAGAGTAGAGCGAACTGTATGTCGAGAGCTTTGTGTATCACACTAGTCATTGAAGAGTCACCCATTGCGTGGGCGACTGCACCTATGCTGTGGAAGTGTAAATAGACGCCCGAACGTTAAGTTGTTGGTGTTGGCGAGAGCTCTCTTTTGACTACCGGCCGGCCGAAGTAGCAGTCGTTGTGGAGTAACGTGCACGTTCACATCAGCCGCAGCCATGTCGAAAATCCTACGGAAGACGCTATCTGACGCAGTGATTGTGGGTGCAGGCAAGTATTTCCGTCATGATAGTTTCCACTACGCGAAATCGGTGTACTCGTACTGTTTTACTGAGTGGAAGATTACTTTCCGGTAGCATTGACGTCCATGTTACGGTCATCATAACAAGTAGTCAATGTAAGGTTGCCCAACGTGTATCGATCTTTGTCGGAGGAAACGATGGAAGAAAAATATCGATGCCTTGTTTACGTACTTGGTTTACAAAACACCAACATTCTTACTTCTTGAGGAGAAATAATGTATATTCATCAACACAATGATTTTTAATGAAGGTGAAAGTTGTTTATGCCGTAAACAACGTTCTAAAACAATGAAATTGCGTGAATACTAAGTTGCCTAAATTCGTTACCTTCATTCAAATATTTTCTACTTTTGTTGAGAGATTTTATTACTTTTTATCTTCCATACTATTAAGATACAATTGAATTAATGACTACGTCCTCAAACAAAAATACAAATTACTGTGTCATATTATATCTTCTTTTGTTTTGTAGTAAAAAAGGAGGCGTTTCATTCATGCGCAGGTGAGACCTTCCTCCTGTTGGCATCGTTCCAGAAAGATCTATGCTAGTCGTTCTACGTTTAGTTTCTCTCAGCTGCAATGATTAGTCGATTTCCACTGGTACGTAGGTGCTCCTTAGATACTGGAGTCAAGCGGCACTTAAAACGACCTACCCAGATCCATTAAAAATGTATTTATCTTGTAGCTCCAAAGGCGTGCCTCGTAATCTTGTAGATTCTCATGCAACTGAGGGGATAAATACGAGTACCATTAAACATAAGAATTACAAAATGTCATTTTCGAATATTTTAAACTTTCATTCGTTTTTGAGTTCCAAATTAATATTGCAGTAAATTTTCGAGTCTTACGGAATAATTCGGTGTAATATTATATAATTGACTCAAAAACTATTATGAAGGAAACAGACTATTCCACGCAATTGCCTCGCATTAATATTCCACTGCAAGGAAACTATATGTGAATTTTATCTTTCTTCCCTCGTGTAATGTTCCCATCTCTTCGATAATAGAAAGAAAATGAACAAACGTGATAGGGAGATCATTCTTAAACCCTAATAAAACGATAATACAAGGCACATGATGGCAAAGCAGAGAAATATTCTAAACAGAAAAATGCACTATACATTTATAGCGACAATGCATTGTCTGGATGGTGAAAGTAGGATTATAGGCAGTCTGGGATGATATCTTTGAATGCGAATACGTAATAGCTCATCTAGTGTAGCAATACTTTTTTATTAATTTATTGTGGATAACAATAAATCGTCGTACGAAGGCATCCCCTCAATTCTTACATGAAATTTAAGGAAATAATTTGGAGACAATTCTGTGAAAATTTTGAATATGTCCCAGATTTTTAGTCAAATTCTCCTAAAAATAAAGATTTTTGTTCAAATCACAAGGCACTGAGTAGCGCCAAATCGACTGGGGAAATATTAATTTTGGAAAACATCGTTCATATAACTTACGCCATCCTGTGGTTCACGGATGCGCATGCAGGCGGACGGACGGATGTGCAGGTGGACGGACGGACGTGCAGGTGGACAGGTTTAAACACGACAAGTGCAGCGACAAGTGGTCGCTTATGACCTAACGTTTAAAATGCGACTGAAAATTAATCATTTAAAAATGTTCTTAATAATTTAAGAGAAAATGACAGTAATATAAAGTATTATGTGCGAAGGTACAGCCTTTTCATTGACTAAAGCTCGGGGGGACACGTTGAGTGCGAGTGGTGATGAGTGGGTTGCATTGTTGGTGCAGGTTAGATGGTGCGGGTGCAGTCAAATGACAATAATATAAACTTTTATGTGCGAAGGTACACCTTTTCATTTACTAGAGCTCGGGGGGGACACGTTGAGTGCGAGTGGTGTTGAGTGGGTTGTGTTGTTGGCGCAGGAAAGTTGGTGCGGATGCAGTCAAATAACAGTAATATAAAGTAATATGTGCGAAGGTACACCTTTTCATTTACTAGAGCTCGGGGGGGACACGTTGAGTGCGAGTGGTGTTGAGTGAATTGCGTTGTTGGCGCAGGCAAGATGGTGCGGGTGCAGTCGGGTTCGGAGACGGAGACGGGCAACATGAGC
>JAHLJT010004567.1:26085413-26144772 GCA_031308135.1 Acheta domesticus | reverse complement strand
GCCTGGGCCTCTACGAGGGGCAGTCCATCAGTAAGTCCCTAGCGCGCGCCCGCCCGCGCGGCGCACAACAAAACCAAGTTGTCGTCTTTTTTTCTTTCTTTTTTTTTTGCCTTCAAGAAAATTTGCGCAGATAAATCTCTTTCCCCACACGTCATATACAGTTTTACTGTTTTTGACAAATAATAAATAAACATAAAAAAAATTGCCGGCGGTAGTGACGCAAGCACGTACTTTCTCCTATACGGTGACGCTTAAGTATATTATACTAATTGAACCCATAAAGAGTATTCCGGTCCGCAATTGTTGTTTTGGCTGGGACTCGAGGAAGCGCGGAGAGAGCAACAAACTTATCCACAATAACATTGGCTGTTTAGATAAGCGCGCCAACTGTAAGATGTCGAGCATGGAGGTCGGGTTGTGAGTAATATTTAAGACTTATTTACTATTCACATATTTCCTTTTCACTGAAGAACATTTTGATTCGTGGACAGATTGTACCGAGTATCGTTAAAAATTGTTATTTTTCATGTGGTTTAAATTTAACGAAGGATTCAAATAATCAGATCGATTATAATCGATAGTAAACAATTAACACCCAATTATCGTATTTATAGAGAAATTCTTGGATAAATTCCAGCGTTGCGTGTAAGTAGTCAATTTAGATTTCCCTTCTCTCCCAAACAAACTTGATATATATAATTGATAATAAAAATATTCCAGCTTTGTCTGTCGTCGTTATTACTAGCGTTAGTACGGAAAGTTATTTAATACGTTTTTGACAAAAATCCTCGGAGTATAAATACATAAAATAGAATATTGCAACGTCTTACATCATAAAATAGTTCCATGTACATCTTTCTGTATTTTATGTTAATATTATGGTCACAATTTCAGTTCAAGCGTGCCTTCATTGGGAGCTGCTGGAGCAGATGTTCCCGCTGCACGACTCGGAGACGCTGGATAACTTCGGCCGAAAGTGGTATTGGGCTCTCTTTCGAAGGCAACCCATCGGTAAGTAAGATGTCTTTCTTTCTACTAGTAAGTGGGAGACGCAAAAGATTGGAATATTAAATGTTTCACATTTATGAATTATTGGATTTATGAAATTTGTTAAAATTTTAATGATTAATATTGATTTAAACTTAAATAGCTTTTCTATCAACTCAACTTGCGTTTACTTTGACTGACGTCACTGAATAGTAGAAAATCATGTATCTAAATGATTCGTTTTTTTCTATTTTAAATCTTACAGAGATATTTGTGTTTCCGGTAATTGAGAATTTTGCATTAATGCATTAAACCCAGTTCTCCACGGCAGTGTTTATTTTTTTCATTGATAGAAGAAATTTAACCCTAGCGCAAGCTGAGTCGTAGGAGGAGATCTAACTGCAAAAACGCTTCAGCGTAAATTACATCCACAGGATTGCTTGCTAAATTGATCACTTAGTGAAGTTTAAATTGGAATGTGAATTCAAATAGCAGTCATTTTCACTACATTAAAGTTTCATTAAGATATATTCAATTAAAAAGTTTAGATGACATTTTCTTGAAAAATGTACAAAATGAAGTGTTACAAACCTATTTTATACATTTTCTTGTTGTCTTTCGAAACTTTATTTTTGTTATCATTAATTCCTGCAAATAGTTTTTATGTTCTAGATAATTGCGAAGCTGGTTATCTTACGTCATTTACAAAATATTTCAGTTTACAATCTGTCATGTGTGTGTTGGGAAAACTCTGCTTGAAGAACTTTCATAACTTAGTTGAATTAAATATGACTTGCCTAGCTTGTTTTGCATAAGAACTTTAGCTTGTCTACACAACTGCATAATTAGCTCGATAAGAAATTGGAACACACCTGCTGTAATGGATCCTGTTGGCACAATGCACATTGAGACTCAAAATCATGAAATTTTCAGAGTTTGTAAAGAGAAATTTGGAATGCCGTAGACCAACATTCCGGGATTTATGAAATAGATATAATGGTTTCCGTTTGTTAGATTTAATTTACCAGTCTCAGAGAACATTAGTCGACACACACATACGCACGTAGACACACACACACACACACACACACACAAACAAACAATTTAGCGATGCGCGTACGACACGCATCGACGTATTCATATACACAAATATGTTCTAATCAAAGCTGTCACTGTTGCCACTGCAGCGTTTCTGCTCTGATCTAAATTCGGCTGGCCGCTCTAATCGGCAGTTGTCCTTGGCTTCTCGGATCATTACAAGGCAAATGACTGATGCAGTACTTTAACAAATGGGTCACGGATCGCGCGCGATCTTGCATTACTCATCTTTGACCTCTCTTTCTACACACGTACACAGACTGTTGGAAGGCCAGTTGGGAGCTTAGATCTTTTCCCGCTCAGTAATCCGCCCCTCTGGATACCTTGATGGGAAATACACAGCAAGCAGAGGTGAAGGTCGGTGCCGAAACTCATGTTCCTGTGGGAGAGAATCCCCCAACTCCCGCGATGCATTGCAATCACGAGACAAATGACCATTGGAATTGACGCGCCGGAAACACCAGTCCATCGATCAGTCCATCGATTAGTCGAAGCTCAGAGCTCGCGTTCTTTTTTGTCGACATCCTTATTCAGTTTACGATTTTTGAAAACAACAAGATTGCGACAATTCTCTCTTTCTTTGTGAGGTTTTTGAATCTGGCAAGTTCATTGTAGTTTTTTGATGTAGGCTTTCTAAGATTAGTAAAAAATGGATAAAACATGCACATTACAATTGAAATTATTCTCTATGAAATATTGTAATTTTATGTATGATTTTTCCCAATCCAGTATTATGCAAAAAAGCTTTCTGTGTGTATTTTTGTGATAGGAACAATTCAGGAAAATAAATTTATTATCTTCTATCCTCATCAGATTACCAAAATGTATTATGTACGTTGAATATATTTTTCATAGTATTTTTAAAATAGTTTACTAATTCCACGATGCGGGAATACATTCTTCACATATCTGCAAGCGACCTCTTATCATGCGCCAAAAATGACTGATTTCCCACGTAATAACATCGTCGCTCACATAACCCTACGTAACATGCTCGTGATGCGAGTCTCGCGTAAAAGGCGGGAAGCGAGCGTGGGCACGTACGGCGCCGTCCCAAGGCTGAGGGGGCGCGTGTTTGCCCCCGTGAGCTCCGTCAAACAGCGTCGGAGCGGCGCGCATAAATCACGAAAGCGCGGCCGGAACAGGTTTCGCGCAACTGGAGAAGTCACCTGCTGCCAGTCTGCTCTACGAGTCAGGTGTTCCATAAGGTTCGGAAAAGAGATAATAAAATTATACCGTTTCATTAAACTCCAGAAGAATATTCTAAATAATACCATACCTATTTAGGAAGAGATATTGCAAAGACGTACCAGAGATCTCTGGCGTTTCTTACTGGAAGTCTCCAGTTAATTTAAGATATGAGTCGTGATTGCTTTTAATCATGATATAAATTCTTCACTCGAAGGGAGACGGTAAAAACATCCATTTCTAATGTAGAATCCAACTATTAGGCCAGCTGCTGAAAACCTGGCGGGAGCGGTCATCGCATCAGTCTGCGTTACCTGAATGAATTAATGACAATGACTTATAGTGAAAGAGAAACAAATAAGATGCAATCATACTTTTTATGTAATGAAGGTACATATGTGAAAATGAAAGAATACAGTAATATCACGTTAATTGAGTTTATTTTCATTCTTTTTCAATAAACTAAATTCTGAATTTGTGTTTCCTTCTCCATTTCCTTTTAGTATAGTATAGTAGCTATTCCTTCTGCTCGTTTTCTTTTTCTTCAATCTTAATAAATAATAATAATAATAATAATAATAATAATAATAATAATAATAATAATAATAATAATAATAGTGACTTGATTTATGTGGCCAGACTCGGGCCATCAGGCCCGCTCTTCCTCCTAACCATTACTTGTTCTTCTTCGTCTCCGTTTTCTTCTCCTTCTTCTTCTTCTTCTTCTTCTTCGCCTTCTACGTTTGAGGTGGTTCCTCAAAATAATTGCATTCTTTCATAATTTTGAGTGATCTATTTCAAATTTCTAAACATACGAGAAGCTCACTTTAAGCTTATTACCTTAATTTCAAAATAACAGATTTTTTAATGCTTTAACATGTCCCGTAAATTCCAGAATATAACCAGGAAAGGGAATTAAGCCAGCGTGCATGTTAAATAGAAGGTGTAATTAGTGTACATAACTCGAATGAATAGAATTGTAATTAATGAAGCTGTTCCTCTACGCTAGGAATATTTAACCAAAGTAGTGTCGGTTAGAAATCGATGTAAAGAATTTTGATTGTTTACTAAATGATATTAAATTAAGTACACTTGGATCGTTAACCTGATTTTATTTTGAAGTAATGGAATGTAAGAGTTTGGAAATCGTCAAAGAATTACAACGCCACAACCATAATTATATTTCTTGCCTCTACTACAGATTTATGTAGAAAGAAATTATTAAAGTCTCCTGCAGCAGCAGAAATGCGGCTGAAAAAAAGCACGCACACTACTCAAAAGAAACGAATAAAACTCTTGCAAAATACTCAAAGAAGAAATAAAATATTTTAACAGAAATTCATTAAAAGAAATTCATTAAATACTGCAATAACATACTCGTAGAGAGCATGTAGAGCATATTGGATATTAGTGATGTAAACGTTATCTGTATGTTGGTAGTGAGCGCCTGATGTGTCGCAGTATAATGCATGTATACGTTTTTAGGAGTGTGCTACATTCTGGAAATGCTATTGAACGAGTTGTGTTTTAAATACTATTTAATTATGGAAATTGCAAGCTCAGAGACGGGCTATTTAAGTAACAGTGTTTTTGTGATCAACAGAGGAGATTCGCCTCTACTTCGGCGAAGCGATCGCACTGTACTTCTCATTCCTGGGCTTCTACACGTCGGCGCTGGTCGTGCCTATGATCCTGGGCTTCTTCCAACTCTTCATGTCCACTGGCACCGTCGCCTTCTTCTGCATGTTCAACGTACTCTGGGTCACTGTCTTCCTCGAGGTGATTATTTTTTTCGGCAAAGGAGTATACAATTTGACACTTCAGAGCCGTTTTGATGTCTATGTCGTCAAGTGCATGTATGTCCAAAAGGGATGACTTGTACTGTGCATCTGAATATCCGAAAAGATTGAATGCTTGCATGTTATTAACCCTTCTGTTCTTCAGAATGAAATAATCAATTTAGTGGGTTAATGTAGGACATTGGTTGCTCGGTGAATTTCCAAAATTATCAATGCAAGGGATATGGAAAATTAGTTAATGAAAGAATCAGTAAAACTTTTCTAACAACCGTTGAAAACATTTCAAATAATCAACCGCCAAATGTAAGTCTCGAAGAATTTCAATTTTTTTTCAGACAGGCCTCAAAATTCAGTAGCAATTAAAAAACCAAATATTCTATTTGCACTATTCTGGTATATTGACCTACAATTGTAATGTTACTAGGCATATACAGAGAACCGCAATGCACAGTATACATGGTTCTATATCGTTGCCACGAATTAAATACTGGCCTTATCAAAATATTGGTGGTGGTGGTGGTGGTGGCCCGTGAGTAGCGCGAGCGATGGCTGAGTGGTGGTGGCGCGTGCGCAGGTGTGGAAGCGGAAGTGCAGCGAGCTGGCCTTCAGCTGGGGCACCATCGGCATGACCAGCCTGGACGATGACCCGCGGCCCAACTTCCACGGCCACATGGCGGTGGACCCGGTCACCGGCCGCTTCCAGCCGCAGTTCCCGCGGTGGAAGACCAACGCGCGGGTGAGACCTCGCACTTACACCGTTCACTTCTACATTTGCCACCTCATGAACTGGCTCATCTGAATATGCCTTGTAAGCAGAGACGTATCTAAGGTATGGCAGACAAGGCACGTGTCACGGGCGCCACTTACAAGGGACGCTATTTAGAGTATATTCGCCAAAACAAGAAACAAAAACAAAAAAAAAGAAACCTAATTTGATGTAACCTGACAGGGCGCAAATTCTGTGCTTGTCATGGGCGCCAGAATGCCTAGATAAGCCTCTGTGTGTATGAATACCGACAAAACTTAAAAAATTGTAGTTTTTGTTGGTTACAGTCGATCAATGTTTCATCTTTCAAATATTTAAGTGAATCAGAGTCAAACGTTGTTACACAATTAAAATGTGAGGATGCCATTATTTCTAACTATTTCCCATTGGAAATAACCTTCAAATATATTTTCTGAAAAACATTTGTTTATGGTAGAATTGTATCTATTGAACAAAATTGCAGCATGCCGATTTTGTCGAAATAGTAGATTTTGTGTTCTGTTAAATTACTTATTTACTTTTATTTGATATATAATGATTATAAAATGAAACAAAAATCTACATCTATATTTTCATACCTCCCAGTTTAACCGGTATAAAGAAGTGCATCACTTTAACTCAAAAACGCCAGTTCACTCAACACAACACAGAGTAGAGGATATGATACAGAAGAGGAACGATAGATCGCGCGCGGTCCGTGACCCATTTCTTAGGGCACTGGTCCAGCGTTCGCGTGGTGTTCATCGGAGAAACCATGAAAAACTACCGATCACAGTAGCCGGCCACTAGTGTTCTCCTCCAGACAGCGACTGAATTAGACCTAACTGACGAGCTAGTGTCGAAACTCTTGCCACCGTCCGGACTCGCACCCTCTCAGAGACACTGCAGTGACATCAGTTGATGTCACTCTGCGCGCAGATGTAAATTCCTTGTGCGTTCGTGTTGCGCAGCTGTACTTCGTGTCGCTGCCCATCGTGCTGCTGTGCATGACGGGCGCCTTCTTCGTGATGCTGGCCTCCTTCTGGGCCGAGGAGTACCTGATGCAGGTGCGGCGCGAGACGGGCCTGCGCGCGGGCGCCGTGCTCGTGCTCATGCCCAGCATCGTCTACACGGCGCTCGTCTTCGTCATGAACCTCTACTACCGGCGCCTCGCCACGCGCCTCACCGAGTGGGGTGAGTTTTGCTCTCCACTACCGGCGCCTCGCCACACGCCTCACCGAGTGGGGTGAGTTTTGCTCTCTACTACCGGCGCCTCGCCACGCGCCTCACCGAGTGGGGTGAGTTTTGCTCTCTACTACCGGCGCCTCGCCACGCGCCTCACCGAGTGGGGTGAGTTTTGCTCTCTACTACCGGCGCCTCGCCACGCGCCTCACCGAGTGGGGTGAGTTTTGCTCTCTACTACCGGCGCCTCGCCACGCGCCTCACCGAGTGGGGTGAGTTTTGCTCTCTACTACCGGCGCCTCGCCACGCGCCTCACCGAGTGGGGTGAGTTTTGCTCTCTACTACCGGCGCCTCGCCACGCGCCTCGCCGAGTGGGGTGAGTTTTGCTCTCTACTACCGGCGCCTCGCCACGCGCCTCGCCGAGTGGGGTGAGTTTTGCTCTCTACTACCGGCGCCTCGCCACGCGCCTCACCGAGTGGGGTGAGTTTTGCTCTCTACTACCGGCGCCCTCGCCACGCGCCTCGCCGAGTGGGGTGAGTTTTGCTCTCTACTACCGGCGCCTCGCCACGCGCCTCACCGAGTGGGGTGAGTTTTGCTCTCTACTACCGGCGCCTCGCCACACGCCTCACCGAGTGGGGTGAGTTTTGCTCTCTACTACCGGCGCCTCGCCACGCGCCTCACCGAGTGGGGTGAGTTTTGCTCTCTACTACCGGCGCCTCGCCACGCGCCTCACCGAGTGGGGTGAGTTTTGCTCTCTACTACCGGCGCCTCGCCACGCGCCTCGCCGAGTGGGGTGAGTTTTGCTCTCTACTACCGGCGCCTCGCCACGCGCCTCGCCGAGTGGGGTGAGTTTTGCTCTCTACTACCGGCGCCTCGCCACGCGCCTCACCGAGTGGGGTGAGTTTTGCTCTCTACTACCGGCGCCTCGCCACGCGCCTCGCCGAGTGGGGTGAGTTTTGCTCTCTACTACCGGCGCCTCGCCACGCGCCTCACCGAGTGGGGTGAGTTTTGCTCTCTACTACCGGCGCCTCGCCACGCACCACAGCTTCCGGCTTAGGCATGCCGCCCGCTTGAAAGCGTTGCCACGATGCCACAATAATTTATAGACTATCAGTCCACGTTTACATTGTTAATTTAATAAATGAAAACAGCGTAGTTTTAAAAACAATAAAATGCTAACAACAAAACGAAACACAAGTATTAATAATATTCAAAATAAATCAAGCCACATGAGATCAATATACTCGTAAACAATAACAGTTCATATGTCATTAAATAATATATTTAAAATATTAAATACAAGAAGATACGAAATGGTCGTTTATGCTAGTAAACTAGCACAAAAGAATGAAAAGGTATAGATATTAAAGATACGAGAATAAATACAGAACATAAAATAGGCAGCAGTAATCATAAAATCAATGAACATTTTCCTACGTGCACTGTACGTGCACTAACTTCAAAGATTAATTCGCATTTTTCTTTTCAGTTTTTACTTTTTCGAACATACTTCGTTAGAAAAAGTATTCTAATAGTTATCCGAAAAACGGCGAATTTTCGGCAGAAAAACTGTTAATGCTCGACTTGGTAACTCGAAAGTTGATAAATCTGATCCATGTGTGTAAATTACTTACTCTAACAAGCTGTTTAGTCAAAATTCGTGTTTTGCCGGTCCTTCTAACCGAAAAGTCGATTGACGGCATATTGTCTGTCTGTGCGACTGTCCGCCCGACTCTTATTCGTTTGAAGCCAACGCTAGTTTCTTTTTCTTTAGTTCACTATTCAACTAAATCAGGTCTTGTTTTCTGTTTGTCTCTTGGAAATAGCTTCTTTTTAACATGGGAAGAGATTAAATGTGTTGTATCACAAAGATAGGACAAAATGTAAATACACGCAAAGATAAAATGCAATTTTTAAAAGAAAAATTTTTACGTATTCGTTTTTCAACTAAATCTTCACACAGGAACGTTTTTCCATCCTTCCAAGAAAACGTGAATTTACTCGTTTGGAAACAGTCATAGACATTTATTGCTTACCGTATAATGTTAACATGTACTTTCACGGAGTTGGTTTTGTACTGCGTCAGTTGTGTTCAGTGTCAGAGTAGTTAATGCAAGATTAATGTGTAGATAAAATAAATTGTTAGTTCATACAAATCTCTGAGATTTTCTGAAGTCTACCGTGCGGGACTAGAGTCATGAACCTGCAAACCTGCTTTCCATCGTCTCCTATATTATTTCAGTAGTATACCTTCCCTTCGCGGCTCTCACAGGCAACCAATCTTTATAAATGAGGTCTCTAAAGAAAGAGAATTTCACGGAGACGTGACGAATTGCACATTCATTTTAAAAACAGGGTGACAAAGGTACATTATATATTTATCATTACAAGGTGACTTATATAACAAGTGACGGAGATTAAGAGGATCTTTAGGAAAAATATATATTACAGGCTTAATATGGAAATGAAAAAACAAGGAAGAGGGTGGGGTATAGAATGCGAGAGATGTAGCTCAGGTACACATGTGTCGTATACTTCAAGCACAGAAGTATAGCTAGTCTGGTGTAACAGGGGCCCTTCGAGTCAAGAACCCTTAATGAGGACACTCTCCTATCTCCGAAAAAATGGCAATGGTAGTGAGGGTCCCCATTTACACTTTCTGCACCTGGGCCCCCGAGAACGTAGCTACGCAGTTATTCTTGTTCTACTTCATGTACTATCCTGAGGAATAGAGCCAGAACGTATTAATCAGTTGGCGGAATTTTTACTTCCGACCTTCCCTTTTTCTCAAAAATATTTTTTTAATTATTTCTTTTAATTCTTGTCTTGAAAAATATCATGTATAATGTTAACGAATATACTCTTCAGAGATGGGGCAATAAATAAGTGTTAATGATTTGAGAATAAATTGAGTAAAATTACAAAAAAGTGTGCTTTAGCGGAGTGAGGTGAGTTGGCCCCATAATTGATTTCGTTAAGCATACTCTCATAGAGTTAACTAAAACAAGTTATGGATAAATTTCTTCTTCACACAGAGAATATACAATATTTGGTGCAATACATTTTTTCCTCTCCACAAGTATACAAAATATAATATGTCAACATTCTCTGAATACAAGAAAACTCGCGTTCAGAAAGTCCTTGATTGACCTACTTGTTAATGAAAGTGTTGCTTATTATCGGAAATCGAGAGTAAATCCGCAATCAGAGCTTGTCACGGAATCCACGAAATCGAGTCCAGTTGACCCTGGCCTGGCCGCAAAGTGGTTTCTCCGTTTTCCTGCAGCTGTACCGCGCCGTTCGCCGCAAGTTTCCCGTTTCTAGCCATTGCGTCCGTCCGTCCCTCGCTCTCCAAAAAGATAACTTCGAAGAATGCTTTCGAAACGGAATCACGGTACTAATAACATTGAGAAATTGAGGAATGGTACAGTCTACCTGATGCCTATTACGTTCTTAATTCCTCTTCACCGTCATTGGTCGTCAAAATAGATAGATATATTACAGTTCGCTTTGAGCTAAAGCTCGGTGGCAAACATGACAACAATTAGAATTAGAACAGTAACAACCATTTACAATTAGAATTACTATTAGAATTAGAGGATGACATCCTAGGATGATACTTTCTTAATTAATCCTTCAACTGGTTTTGCCTCAGATCCCAAGTTCCCTCCACAATAATTTAGGATCTTTGAAACATATTTTATATACAGTAAATGAGATTTATCTGTCGATACCAAAGATACCACGTTACTCCTCCGTCATTTCAACTTATCTCGACGATCAGGATAGGTATATTTTCTATATTATTGAACAGATTGTTCGCACCACTTTTTCTACCTTAATTTCTTGAGACATTCGTGGTACAGATTTTGGTTTCCAGACAGTTGTGTCAGGAGGCACTCGGTTCTCGAGACCATCTCGTGTTATTGTATATTACAAAATGCCACCATTTTATCACTAATAAAAGCATTATTTTGTGTTAGTAAGAGAGAGAAAAGAATTCAGATCTTTTATTTTCAAGGATTCTATATATGCCAAGCTATGATCATGTTCTCCTGATATTCTTTAGTAGGAGTTTGTAGTTTCATACAGTTAGTAAGTCTTATTTATACAGCCCATAACTTGCTCGAAAATCGTTAATTTTAACTGGAAAATTAATACTAATGAAAAACATATAACAAGATAATTGAATAATTTCAGTTAAATAAAATGTAACTTTGTAAACCAAGAGGAAACGGCCTTGAATTTGAAGTTCACCCGCACATTTAGTTGCTTGGAAACCTTCCTAGCGGCTAGTTCCCGAGCGACTAAATACTGGTGAATTACATCGTAACTGGTGAATTACGTCGTAAAAAGTGAATTACATAAAAGAACAATCTTGTCATCAGGTCGCGTTGCATGCATTTCTCAAAAACTGTGTCCGTCTGAAAAGTGAGCTATTAACACGCCTGTGTATTCTATATGTTGTCTTATGTCCTCCATGAACTTTGTATCGAAAGCAACGGATAGGTACGGAATAAACATTATTACGTATGACCGATTTTGATTTGAAAATTGTACTCTCTTGTTTTGAGACGGTGATATTACTCCAGCCAGGTCAAATATTTTTCATATTATTATTATTTCGTAATGTTGTTTTATCGACTTAGCCCAACCTAAAAGACGAACGAAAAGCCAGCCTAAACTACGCTTCCGGTTAAGCCTTAACTATTAAGGTATTTAACCTCGGGCTGTCCGTTAAGAATCAGGAGGGTTGAAGCTAAGATGGAGAATGAGTACACTGAGCGCTCCGGTGCGGGGCGGCAGCCGCCGTGATGAAACGCGCAGCTCGCTAGCGCTGGTGATGCGAGGAGTCGGAGAGAGTGAAACTCCGTGGAGCGGAGAGCCGACGAGAAATTATATGTTAAAAAAATAGAATACTGAAATTGAACCGTTGAGAATTACTTTTGTTTGTATTATTTATGTTGTATGTGTATGTTACTTACGATGTTTGTCATTTGCTTTCGAAGTTGAATAAATAGTTTGAAGATCATGTAGTTCCTTAACGGCCGGCAGCCACTCTATTCATTCTTTAGTTGCGTTGCGAAATGCAGGTATATTTACAGGACCGCATTACGAAAAGTATTGAACGACACGCAACTGACAAAAGAAATTATACTCAGACGATTTCTCAATTTACAGACCTGTTATTTGCAATCGTAGGCTTCCGCGGCCAGAGTCGTGTGAAGGCTCTCGGCTGTCCGGGTGAAGCCGCGTCGAGGGCGTTGATTCCGGCGTTTCGATCATCCTGTCATGGTCTTCTCCAGGGCTGATACGGCGTCAACCAGACAGCCGAGAGCCTTGACATGACTGAGACCGCGGAAGCCCATGATTCCATTTAACGCGCCTCCACGGGGAGGATTCATATAAATCACGCAACACTCCAGCCCTGAAGAAGATCACAACAGGATGGTCGAAACGTCAGCATCAACGTCCTCGGTGCTGCGTCACCCGCACAGCCGAGAGCCTTCTCGCGTCTGTTATTAGAGAATTTGTGCCAGCCTAGCACTATTGATCTTCTGCGCATGCGCAGAAGAACTAAAGTGATGCGAAACTTGAACTGTGCACGAGCAGAAGATCGATAGTGCTTTAACGTAAGTGGGGGCACAAACCCCCTATTTGCTTTTTATCGATTTAATGACGATAATGCTTCTGGACGTAAATGTAGCTTCACTATGCGCACGTTTTGTTGAGGACTCTTTTGGTTTTAGTGGTAAAAGTAAAGCCGAGGGTGAGTTATTTTTTTGTTAGCTGCAGTTCGTTTACCGTTACAATTGTTAAAATCACATCTGCAGTTCGTTTACCGTTACAATTGTTTTCTATAAGTCTGAAATGTCTAGTTTTTCAAATAATGTTGCTAATCTCGCGCTTTTTTAATTTTTTAAAATTCAAATTTTTTTTTAAAATTCTGGACCTCAAGAAAATGTGCGCAGATAATCTCCTTCTCCTCCACACGTCACATACAGTTTTTACTGTTTTTTGACCAAATAAATATCGAATATCAAATGTGAAAAAAATGATTATTTCCGATCGACCAATAGAATTGGGCGATTGGACCGGTACTGTAAAGTAGAGCTGAGGGTGAGTTACTATTTTGTTAGCAATGCAGAAAAATCACATCTGCAGTTCGCTTACCGTGGCAATTATGTTTTCTATAAATCGGGAACGAAAATGTCTGGTTTTTCAAATAATGTTGCTAATCTCACGCCTTTTTAATTTTTTTAAAAATTCGATACCTCAAGAAAACCTGCGCAGATAATCTCCCCTCCCCCATATGTCATATACAGTTTTTAATGTTTTTTTCTACCAAATACGAGGGTTGTACCAAAAGTAAGGTTCTCAATGAGCCTTAGACCCTTAGCCTCGAGGGAAGGTGCTAGACTAAATCTGACAACAGTGCCGTGCGCAGTGGTTCCCCCACTCTCGAGCTCGCCAATCCGCGATTCGCTACGTTGCTCAGTGTTCGCTTGGCAACCGTCAGAGATGGAAGTGTCAATCGCCGCTCCCGCCAAGTGCGAGGTTCTAGCAGTAATCCGGTTTCTCCACGGAAGGAAGTTAGCGCAATCCAGAAGGAACAATCCAGAATCTCCGGAGAGGACGACTGACAGAGGGAGTAGTGCTTCTTCACGACAACGCTCGACCCCAAGTCGCTCGTCCAACACAAAAGCTTTTGATGAAATTTGGGTGGACCGTTATGCCCCATCCCCCGTACAAGCCGGACTTAGCCCCTAGCGATGATCACCTCGTCCCCAAGCTAAAGGAACACTTAGGTGGCAAACGCTTCAAGAGCTTCTTCGACTTGTGAATGCAAAAGCTGGACAAGCACCGTCTTCAAAAGTGTGTCGAAAAAATTGAGACTATGTTCAAAAATAGACAACAATGTACGCTTTTCAACAATGTATAAATTAATAACAATAAATAATGTTTTCGATGTGTAAAAAATATAGGAACCTTACTTTTGGTACAACCCTCGTAAATATCGAATATCAAATGTGGAGGGGGGAATGATTATTTCCGATCGACCAATAGAATTGGGCGGTTGGTTGGGCCGGTGCTGGGCGCGCCGATGCGGGGCGGCAGCGGCCGTTATGAAACGCACGGTTCGCCAGCGCAGCGCCGGCGCGGGGGCGGAGAGAGTGAAACCCCGTGGAGCGGAGAGCCGCCGCCGGCGCGGTGCGGTGCGGTGCGGCGTGGCGCGGCCGAGCGCCAGCTACCGCGGGCCGCGTCAACACGCAACGCTGCCGCGACGCGTGTAAGCGTACGGGCTTCATATGCATAGTGGCGGAATTAATTGCGGGCTCCGCTCAGCCGCCCGGCCGCCTCTGCGCCGAGGATTGAGGAGAGGGGGGGGAAAGGAAGGAGAAGAAAAAGAAGCTCCTGTTTGCATCTACGCGTCCGTCCGCGGACAACAAGCAAAAAACATGTAGGCTGTGTTGTGTAGTACTGGGCTCATTGTAATGCTGCTTCGGGAGCGAAGATTACCTTTGCGTGGCCCGAGCAACTGGCACAGGTGCCGACTTTCAAGTCAGGAAGGAGGGGTTGGGATGAAGTAATAAAAGAGCGCGGACAGCTCGTCAGGTGACACATTTATGAATTGATGAAACAACTTCAAAGAATGTGAATACCCGAAGTGCGACTGGACAAAGAGATTAAACATCTGCTTTAAGTCACTGCGAATACATACGAATAAGAACATCAAGTGTGACGTAGGTAACAACCTCGTAGAAACCACGTGCATTGTAAGGCGTGGAATATAGAGCTACCTTTTATAATTGTTAAACTCTAGAAAATTCGGATAAGGAGCCATTCAGGCCGCAGCGCGTTGCACGTTCACCCGTAGCTTTGATCTATTATGTGTTTCTAGAACACCGCGGTTGTGGCACCAAAATTTCTCATTTTGTTCCTTCACCCTTTTGGATGTCAACAAGATCATTTTTGCTCTTGACGCAACAAAAAAAGTGATGAACCCTGTAGAAACCATCTCCTCTATGTCGAATCTTCTTCCTCTCATAGGACCTCTGGGACGATCGTAGTTGATTGAAAAATGATTTACGAGAACGACCTGACTAGGCATAGAATCCCATTCTCATTTGTATTTTTGATTAAGAAAGTGTGCGACATGTTTTAATTACACAGTTGGACTTGCAAATGAGTTTGATGCGTGGGCGGAAAAATTGTCATAATCTGCGTTGAATACTCAAATTAATTTATACGTTCTTCTTTCACATTCTATAATTATTTGTTCGGCATTGAAGTCATAAATCAAGTGAAAGAAATCGTCTTTTAGTATAAGAACATGAAGTATTTGCAAGATTGTTCCCTGCTAAAGAATCTCACCCATTTTCTGTTTTGACAAAACATAGACACAACATGATTCGAAATTCGAAATGGAAACCCACCACAAAACATGAATAAAACAATCTAGAACTGTTATAACCACCGTACAAATTTCTAATGTCATCGAATAAAGAGAGATGTCCTTTTACTAAAAAATATTTTTAAAAAATAGTATTATTTACTTCTGCCTACATTAACATCCTATATTTAGTTCTCTAATAGAGTGTTGAATTAGAGGATAACTTTGGAAAAGAAAACCTGGACTATATTATTTTCGGGTATTCTAAAACATTGAAATGTTCTACAAATTACTATGAAAGGTATACCTAAACATTTCTTCGCAGTAAATTAAAAGTTCTGAAAGAAGATCTTCCTAAAACGACTTCAGAACAATCAAAAAAGAGGGGAAGAAATTATAAAAAGACATGCATTTGTTGAAACCAAACTGTAGACGTGCCGAATTGAAGCAACTTCCCACATCCTTATATTTTTAATCAGTCAACAGATATAATTCTTTCTTATTCGCTGTAATTTTGTAGTTAACAATACTTCATTCACATACAATTTCACGTTTTATTATATTTAGTCAAGATTTAAACTTTTAAAACTTTCTTCATTAAACTTAAATTAAGTCTCTGCCAAATTTGTGTTATAGGGATTCATAAAACGAAATTAATTCCTTCTCTGCCGAAGCAATTTCCTACTTCTTCCACTGTAATCGCCTATCAAGACAGCTTCTTACTCTCCTTGCCCTTCGCTCAACATTGAATCTTGAGACCTGCGCCTTTGCACGAGATCATTTCTCATGAAACCGCATGGAAGAGGTGAAGCAAGTCTTTTGTTATTTAAGGTTGCATCAACATCTAGGTCACTAGCGACCACTATTGGATTTAACATTACTACCGATTTAACGTAACCGATTTAACTAACCTACTACGGATTTAACGTAACTATGAAGATGAAACGATGTGGTGATGATGGGGTGAAAGGGCGAACACAAATACAACCATGCCCAATGCGGGACTCGAACCTGCGATCCTTTGGTCCGAGATCGCTACAGCACTATTGCCTTAGCGATCTCGGACACCGGATCGGCAGTGACTCCTTTGTGCCATCAAGGATAATGCTTCCACATGAGCCATCCCTTTCATTAACAATTTCCATTTGCAATGTTCACTTGCACCTGCTTATCATTCGTCTGTGCTTTTCCTTTCTAAAGGAGACGGTGTACGGTGACAGTTTTACCGATTTTACCATCAATGAATTAACCGCTCCGGCGACAGAAATCACAGACCCGAGAATTAAACTATCACGATTGGAAACCGTTCGCGCTTAATATCCTTCAAGATACAGATTCTTGATTCATCGTGTCCTGAATGTTTATTCTCATAAACTTGAGTGTCTACCGTTTTGATAAACCTGTGAAGGGTGGTGGTAAGGGATATAAGCACAAGATGGTTAGCCCAGAAGAGAAAAATCGGGTGCCTTTGAATGCCCTCAGGTTACGATTTAGCGGGAAAGGTATAAACACGTCGCATCAAACTGTCACGTGTCGCAAACGTGTACGGACTCTTCAGAGCTTTACGATCCTTTGCAATAATTCTGCAAATACCAAAAAGTAGCTTCTCCTACCATAAAACTTTTCATTTTCACTTTCTCCGTTAACATGAATTTCATATTATCTTATTTAGAGCGTGTTTCATGGATTGGGGCTTATGCTACTATTTCATTTGTATATTTCCTTACCCTTTGTTTTCAAACGCTTGCTTTTAAAGAAATTTAGTCAGTCTAAGTCAGTAATTTCCTTTTGTGCTTTAAGCCTCGGGGGTTCGTCGCCCTAAGATCTCAGTGTTCCTCTACGGTTACCCAACCAGGAATCCGCGATGTTTCGAATTGCATTATCTCCATGACTTCACGGAGCTTAGTTCAGAAATTCGACAAGCGACGCCGCATCATATTTCGATAACATGTGTAAAACTTCATCTAGTTTCATTGTACGGTTTGAAAAATGAACATAATATATCACTACTCCACAAAAAATCGGCTTTAATAAATTCCTATTTTCTGTAAGGAAGTTATTCTGAGACTCTGCTATGAAGATTTCGATTTTGGGTTCGGTCTGGGGCATCGTCATCAGTGCTTGCGAGGGGTATGGAAGCAATGATTGATTGATTCGTGATATCCGGTACATCAAACTGCTAAGGTTATTAGTTCCGTAGGTGTAGTGCATGTTTTATCGCTGAACAGTGGCGTATCTACGGTATGGCAGACATAGCACGTGCCATGGGCGGCACACACAGGGGAGAATTAGAATATATACGCTAAAGCAAATACCAACACCCCTAATTTGAAGTATGCTGATAGGGGCGCGGATTCTATGCTTGCCATGGGCGCCTGAATACCTAGATACGCCTCTGTCGCTGAAGGTGGCGGTGATCTCGCGCAGGATGGCGATATCAGGCGCCGACCGCCGACGTCGGCTTGCGAGATATTCCCCAACCAGGTATTTCCTACTAGCCGAGTACCGCCCAAGCCGGGAAAAGCTCTAAGCTCCCGACTGGTTTCCCGGGATGTGTGGTAGTGTAGTGCATGTAAGTGTAAGTAAGGGGTGAAGATAGGAGAAGGAAGAGGAACAAAAGATAGGGTACTGCTCCGGCATTCACTTGGTGTAGAGCAAAGAAACCACGGAAAGCTACCGAACAGAGCACCAGTGGCTAGACAGCGACTGAATTCATCCTAGCTGTGTAGCTAGTGTCGAAAATCCTGTCATCGTGGGGACTCTAACCATAGAGTAAAGATGTAACCATAGAGTACATCCTTAGTCTATGCTTTAACCGTAGGACCTCCCGGCCACTGGGGCTGCAGTGACAACTCATACTCTGAGCGCCCTAAGCCGGTAGGTAAGGAGGCGAGTGCCAAAGCGGCGAGCAGGTGAGCAGGGTGGGAGGAGGGAGTCAATTTTCGGGTGCAGGAGCACGGAGTGGCTCCGGAGCCCTTCCCCCGGAGCGGAAGCCCGCCGGAAAATCCGGAACTGCCGGCGCCGTGCCCCTGCGCTTCCCGCATGAGTGGGCTCCAACGCCGTCGGCGCCCCGCCTCCGCCGCGCCAAGCTCACGCCCCACGCCCGCGCTCCAGCTTTCGATCTCCTTGACACCGTGCCCGTAACGGCGGGTGAAAGACTAAACATTGCGAATACGAATCTGTATTTTCCATGATTTTTTGTATTTTGATTAAATCTATAAGCATCGCGGAATATTTATATTAACAAAAACACTTAACACAACAACTGAAGAGAGATTACCAGTGACTTAAAAATGTTTCAGGAAGGGAAAGTACTTACAATAAACCTTTAGGGTTCTAGAGAGGATTCAACGGATTGTTTAGCATCGGAGGAACGTAATTTTTAAATACAATATTGTGCGGCGTGATCGTGAAGCATCTTAAGAATATATTGGTTCGTAAAAAAGGAAAACAAACGGAAATTGTGGTAGATATTTTTGTAAATAAGCTCTTAAATTCTTCCCAGAAAGTACGGCTACTTTTTTCATTCATACATACTAGTTTTTATTTACAAGAGTGAGTCATCAATAACCCATTTTCTTCTCGCCTCCAATACAAGCTTTCAATTCTTTTCTCCTCCTAGAGGTTTTAATCTTTCCATATTGCCTCCTCACAGTTGTCGCTTTGTTGTGTATTAAACTTGATTAATATGAGGAATGATCCTTTGTATCATTTCACTGTCATAATTTGTTTATATACTTTTTATTGACTTTTTTCAAGCCCAATATATTTTTTTCTAAAGGAAAATTTACAATTAAAAAGTGGATCTATCTTTCGAAATATTCCTGTAAATCTTAGCGTTTAGAAACTTTCGTTATTTTTATTATTTACGATTATACTGAAATTTGTTGCGACTATCTTCCCTTCTTTTATGATCTACTACGTAAAAAGCAGCCAATACATCATAAATAACTTTTTTTTAAGTTGAGAATAAATGATGAATATTTAAAATGTTTACTGAAAGGAATAATATTTTTATATTGCCTGATGGCTAGTATGATCAAACACATGCTAGTAAGATCCAGACAGCTTTGAATGTTGAAGGTTGCCTTCATCAATTTGTGAAGTTTTACTTCTCTCAAAATTCGTAGATTTTCTCTTGGCGTTGGAAAATATACATTTATTTGGGAAAAAATGTGTTTTATTTTTTACTCTAGCTCTAAATTTTGTAGAGTGAAAAATGTATTACAAGCATTTCTGTTCACGTTATTAAGTGTTAGTTATTTATTAGCCTATTTATCTTGAATATTTCATTATGTTTCAGAGAATCACCGTACACAAACACAGTTTGACAGACATCGAGTGACGAAGCTCGTTCTATTCGAGTTCGTCAATAACTTCATGTCGCTCTTCTACATAGCGTTTTACATTCAAGACATGGACATGCTGAAATACGTAAGAAAAACACCCGTTTTCGAATTGGCTTATCCTTCTCACGAGCAGAGAGAGAAATTGTGTTTTTTTCTTGTTGTTTTTTTTGTTTCAGCAACTTGCCATCATGTTGATTGTGCTTCAGGCTATCCAGAACTTCCAAGAAGCCTTGTTACCTCTGCTTATCAAGTATTACGGTAACGTGGTGAGTCTCTTCCTCTCATATTTCTGCTTTCACGCTACTAACAGGTGCAAATGGCCAAAAGCCATCATTCTTCTCGAAACCCCCTTATATGGTGATGGTCTCCTTGCTTGCGACTTCTTCTTCGGAGCCTCTAATTTTCAAAATGAGAATTTCATTATATCCTCTATCACGTTTTTTCAAAGAATACAAGTAATTGTAGGTTTCCTCTGAATTATTCTTTGATGTTCGTAGAATGTCCGTGTGTTCCGGAAATTGAATTCGTCTGAGCTCGAAGATAATTAACGTTGTTCTGCAAGTTTTTGCATCTCTGACCAATATCCTCTTACTAAGAAAACCCCACAGAGTACGATTTGGTTTTGCTTAAACATCACGCACGAGTTTGTTTAATTAATTTGTTTGTTTGCACAATTAACTTTTTCATAAAAACGTTTGTATTTTAAAACCTTACAATAATTTTGCATGTAATTTTACATCATTTATATTTTGTGGATGTGTGCAAAATAGTCCGAGTGGTTACGAGCCCTCCGATGCATAAATATTAATTTAATATATTTTCAAAAAAATGCTGAAGTGCCATTCGCACACACCAAATCGTTGTTTTTTGGCCCTCCACTGTGAGTGGAGTACCATAAATAGACGTCTGTTGGGTCCATTGTTGTCTGTTGGGTCTGTTGGGTTTCAAGTGGCTAACGCACATAGGTATTAATTGCGTTACGGAAACTGACAGTTTTTTGCCTACCTACAATCATATTGTCTATTGTGTAAGGCAATTTTCATATAGTCTAAGAAGATCGAAAAGAGTTTTCCACCTTCTGTAAAAAATATATTTGCTCAATGATTTTATTAAGAAATAGTATTTTAAATATATTTGTATTCTTTGACATTTTAATTATGGTGAATGGAGAAATGTGCTTGACCAAAACAAACATAATATGGTTTCCTTACCATTTCAATGCTTTCTTCTATGTGTCACTCCTTTCTGAAGTGCTCGTCACTTATGTTTGTAAAACGTTTGCTTCTCTTCTTATGGTGTATCTTACTGTCTGCAATATACTTTCAATTTCTACAATCTATAAAACAACCTTAAAAGGCGCATATAATTGTTGCGTCAAATTTTGAACTTCGTACTAATGTCATAATACCTACGATGTCATTACAGGGGTGTATATACAGTTCTTTCAAAATGTATAGAAATACTTGAAAATGTTATTTCAGCATAATCTGAAAAGTAATATAATTTTCTACAAATTTCACAGTTTTGTCATAATATTGTTCGACATTCAGCCAGAAACCTTCTGTATCAATGGTTTGTATTTGCAAGTCGTATTAGTAAAGTTTATTAATTTACTTACTTTACTGTAGTGAATGATAATGAAGTATTTCATAATTATCATCGCATCCAACATAGCTTAGAAGTAGGCAAGGAAAGTTTTCAGTGATCTTCTGAATATTCTCCTTGAAGACATTTTAGAAAACAATGTACCGCCGCCTATCAAGTAGTTAGGTGAAATACGATCTTTTGTGTATCGTATTAGAGATAGGTGCAAATGGCAGAACGTCATAACACTTTATCCTCTTCTTTTTTGTGCTACTGACTAGTCCTAAAAATATGAAACAGTCAACAGAACCGATAATCGACACCAGCTTTTAGAGAGAAATGTCTAAGTTTTTCAAAATTTGCTATAGATCCAAAGTTATTGAGTGTTGAATTCACAAGGCGAGCGCTCCTTTACACTCTAATTTCAAAATCTAACACTAGTTTCACAGCGATCGTTTCGTCACGGTCGTTCTTAAGTGTCCAAACATATTTAGGGCACATTCTTTAAGTTTATAATTTTGTCTGATACGTTGGTGGCGAACTCTACACTTGTGGTTGGTGGAGTAAGTGATGTTTGTGCCATTAAGTACTAGGGATGTACATGACCGAGTTTCGTTAGGAAATTCAATGGAAAAGTGTGTCATTACGTCTTGTAAATCGAAACTTCAGACAGATGAACGAAAACTGTTTTGATTAACTGATGTATACGTCTTTATGCTCTATCCCTGTACGAGCATCTCTTCATTCTGTCTATTCTGTTCTCCATTGAATTGCGAGAAAGGAATAATTCCTTATTTAATCAAAAATTATAAACAACAAATGCTTCCCTGTTTGTGGGTTACCTGGAAGTTATGCTTGGAAGGCTAGGCAGATAAATGCAAACGGGTTTTGATTTGATGTTGCATATGTCTTTATGCTGCATCCTTGCATCTCTTCTTGCAGTCTATTCTGCCCTCCATTGTGTTGCGGGAAAGGGATACTTGTTTATTACATTCAACATTATAAACAAACAAATGCTTTCCCTGTTTTCTGGGGTTATCTGATAGCTCTGCTTGGAAGGCTAGGCAGATAACCGCAAAGAGTTTTGTCTAGCTGTTGTATATTTCTTTATGCTACATCCTTGTATCTCTTCTTGCAGTCTATTCTTCTCTTCCATTGCGTGGCGGTAAGGGGATAATCCTGTCTTGTGGGGGCCTATCTGAAAGCTGTGCTTGGAAGGCTACGCAGAATAAACGCAAAGGGTTTGATTAGCTGTTCAATATGTCTTTATGCTACATCCTTGTTCCTCCCTTTGTATCTCGTCTTGCTCTCCCATTGTGTTGCGGGAAAGGCATAATCCTGTCTTGTGGGGGTCTATCTGAAAGCTGTGCTTGGAAGGCTACGCAGATAACGCGAAGTGTTTTGTTTAGCTGTTGAATGTGTCTTTATGCTACATCCTTGTTCCTCCTCTTTGTATCTCTTCTTGCTCTCCGTTGTGTTGCGGGGATCTATCTGACCTGATATATCTGTCTTGTGGGGAACCTATCTGACCGCTGTGCTTGGGAAGGCGGCTAGGGCCGGGCGAGCGGAGGGCGCGTGGCGGGGAGCGAGAAGTGCATCGGAGGGGGCTCGCGCGCAGGACCACTCGGACGACAAGAAGCTTCGCTGAGGAGGCGGGTCGTCTGAAGCGGGTGCGCTGCGCGCGCGTGGCGCACAGTACCTGAGCTCCCTCACCTTCGAGCAGCTGCTGTGGCTTCGAGGGGGGCGTGGCCGGGGTGTAGGCGGCGGCGGCGCCGCTGCTCAAGCGCCCAGGAGCCCCGAGCGGCGCTCGCCCGAGCAGGAGGATGCCCCTGGACGCCTGCTGGCCGGCGTGGCCCGCGCTCGACGCAGACGACCCGGCATCGTCCCGCTCTGCGCGAGGGGACATGGCGCGTACGATGTACGCGCAAGCCATGGCCATGACCATGGCGCTCGCGAGCCAGGTAAATTCTGAATACTGTTCGGGGTCAACGTGCTTCTAGTTAAGATTGGGACATGTGTTTTACATGTCTATTATTAAAAACTCCCCCTCGTCTTCCTGGGTCTCATATCAGTTTGCTCCCACTCCTCCCTATCCTCCTCTTCCCTTTCGGCCTCCCCCTCTGGCGTTCCCCCTCCGTCTCCCCGCCTCTCTCCCCATCTTATTTCCCATCCTCCCCCTCCTCCCCCTCCTCTCCATCCTCTCCCATCCTCATCACCCTCCTTCTCCCCTCCACTCCCTTCCTTCTCCCATCCTCCATCCCATCCTCTCCCCTCCCTCCCTCCTCTCGTCCCCTCCTCTCCCCTCCTCCACCCCTCCTCTCTCCTCCTCCTGCTAGGGTAGGGACCTTCCTAAACTTTCACCCTATTCAATTCTCAGACGTCAGGACGGGTACTTCCCGTCTAATATGAATGAAATGGATTACAGATCTTTAAAGTCTGTTTATAATGCTTGTCATGCTGTGTAACCAAACCTATGGTCTTTGACGTGACACTCTTAGTGAAAGATGTCACAATTTATCATTTGGACTGGCAACAATTATATAAGCTATTCATTTGTATAAGAAGGTGAGCACAACTATCTGTGTTTCCTGTTTCCTTTTACAATATTAACGAATATTATTTTTATGAAAAGTTTACATGTTTTTTGAAATCTAAAACTGTTTTGCTTTTCATTTTATTCTAGCCATGTGTTTTTATTACCTGAGGATGGAGGTGGAATGGAGGTTTCTCTTTTTGATGAGATATCAGACTTTACAGTAGTTTAAATTGGATTTTTAAAATTTCTTCCGGAATAATTTTAATTTTTTCTTTCATTTTTTGCGATGTTGGCCTCTCGAAATGCAAATGGCCGTGAGACGTGGCATATGCGCGCGCATTCGGAAAAGTACAAATTAATCAAAAAGTAACAATCTTAGAACAGTTTTTAACAGTGAAAAGTACACATCTCAATGCAAAAGAACAAATTTCAATTTTTCACGGAAAAAACGTTATTTTGATATAGATGTGTATTCAACTGAGCCTCATTTTACTTGATGAGGCTTAGGTCGACCTTCTCTTCCGCCTGACCTCGCAGATATTGCTGCTACGCTCCTTTCACCATATGACAGCGAAAGAAGGTAGCGGGAAACCCAATGTTCCGCAACAGCATAAGCACATATGAAGTGTCCGCGATTGTTTGTACCGCCAACAACTAAATGAGCTGCAGGTGTACCACTCACCAAACGTCGCTGTCTATTGGACTCTTAGGGACTTTAAATAATAATACTTTAAGTTCAAACACAAAGCAATACATTGTTCATGAAATCGGACAACCAGAATTAATCAGCCAAAGTTACTCTTCTCCTCTTCCGCGGATATCTTGTCCTACTTTATAACTATCGATGAACTTATGGAATACCTTCCCCAAGATTTCACCAAACTTTCATTACCCTGTAGTTGTTGCTAATTGGCTTTTAAATAAGAATTTCCACATTAATATTTAAACGGCCCACATTCCGGCGTCCATACTCTCGCGAATTCAACTCATTCCTTCCCATAACTCATTCCTTGCGTTCATTGTAATCCATGGCTCCATCCCTCAATTGTTCACGAGTTCTTACAACTAATGCAAAATTTATATTTTCATATCGTAACAAAGGTACTATTCGGGCGAGGAAACAGGCGATTAGAATTTAGCTCCAGAGGCTTCTTCAATGATTCGTTTATTCCACATTTAATTACACAGATCCCTTTACATTATCGCTATGTATTGCCAATGTTACGTCATCTGAGTTCCATTTTTCTCTTCAGGGTACGTACGACGACTACCTGGAGATGTTCGTGCAGTTCGGCTACGTGTTCCTGTTCTCCTCGGTGTACCCCATGGCTGCGTTCTGGGCCGTGGTGAACAACGTGCTGGAGATCCGTTGCGACGCTTTCAAGTTGTGCCGCGTCTTCCAACGGCCCATGGCGAAGCGCGTCAAGGACACAGGCGCCTGGCAGGTGAGCACCGCCCCCGCCCCCTTCACTTCCCCGCCCCCGCCCCACTCCCCGCCCCCGCCTCCACTCCGATCCCGCCTTCACTCCGACCCCGCCTCCACCCTGCCCTCGCCACTACCGCGCCCCCCGCCTCCACCCCTCCTCCTCCCCTCCCCGCCCCTCCCTTCCCCTCCCCTCCCCCTCCCCGCCCCCTCCCCGCCCCCTCCCCGCCCCGCCCCTCCCTTCCCCCTCCCCTCCCCCTCCCCGCCCCTCCCCGCCCCGCCCCCGCCCCGCCCGGCCTCCGTTGCCCGTGGGGACTCCCACATCAGCGGCACGTGACGCCTGCCCGCGAGAAGCACACGTGCCGCTTAACGAACCGTGGGCCCGTCGGCGCCACGCCGTTACCGCCATTTCCGCGAGGAAGAGGCGGGAGACGCTGAGGGCACCTTGGATGACTACTTTGCACTTCGCTTCGAAGGGAATGAATAGCATGCTGTGTGCTTTGATGGTACCGAGAACGTGTGCACGTCAAAGAGGCAAATAATATGTAAATGTTGTGTTTGTTAACATAACAGAAAGTGTGTTAGTAATGTGCCTCGCCGTATGTTTTCCATGAAAAATATGTTAATCAACGAAGAAATGCTTGTTAGAAAATAGTAGACATTTTAGCTTTGTAACGAAACTAAACTTAAAACGTCTATTTAGTGCCACCACCCCCATCAGTTACTTTGTCTAAGATAATAGCGTACGTGGAATATTCCAACTAAAACTGAAGTAAATAATATATTCATATAAAATGCCGTTTGAGGTGTTGCGCGCATGTCATCAATGCAGTTACGACAAATGTTTACCGTTTTAATCAACTACAGTTCTGTGAATCCAGTATAAGAACGCAAAGACGAACTGATAGTATTATACTAACAGAAAAGGTCTTCCTTAAGTGTTACTTAATAGTGATAATTCTGATTGCTGTACACCGGGTGGTCTAATTTGAATGAATGGGAGATGGACTAAATTGAGACGTTCCGGGTACTAAGTGCTAGTTCGACAGTCGGTCATTGTATTTAATACATCATTGTAAAGTACACTAGTGTAGCCCCAAACTATATAAAATGGGCACCGCTTGCTCTAGTCGCGTTATTTTTATCATTCGGATAATGTTATAATTCTTATGGTGTCCAGCCCGAACAAATGCTCAAACATTAAGAAAACTTCATTTGTAGTGATCAGAATTCGTTTTGTTTTATGTTTATTAGAAACCCATTACAATCCCGAAAGTTTTGAGTTCTCGTGGGTCACAACTCGCCACAAATCAAGCAGATACAACTTGATACCGGCGTCGCATGAAGAATCCTACTAATCGATCACCGAATACGATAAAAAACGAATGGATGGCTGTGATGAGAACATAACTAAATCTGCTGAGAAAGCAGAAGACTTAAAGTAAAATTGTTACTTGAATAGACTCACAAGTGGTAACAGGGGCATGCGGAGAAGAAAATTACGACGATGCTGTGGAAACATCTCAACCTCCAGCAACGATATGTTCCCAGTAGTGAACTACGGAAGTGACTTTCTTCCTTACTGGACAAACCTCATTTAGATTGTTCGCCTAATTGTTGTCAATAAGTTAATGTTACGATAAAATGTGTTCTGGATTGATAACAAAAGCAGTCACTGTATTAAGTAAAATTAGCGTCACTTTCTCATAGAAAATACGTTTCTGTAGAAACATTTTGATGAGATTCCTGTGCGGAAATAGTAGTTTATGCAATATGTTTATAATGTTAAGCTTTATTGCACGAGTACATGTTTTGAAATCGAGCGACGTTAGGAGCGAGTTTTCAAATTTGTACGAATGCAATAAAGCAACATTATAAACGAATTGCATACGCTATTTTTTTGTGACAGCATTATAAATTTCTAAGAGAATCAAACTTAATTTTGCCAAACAACTTTCCTGTGGTGTCTCGGGTACTTGACATCCGTGCGAGAAAACCGTGGTCGGCTGTTCCACTTACCTCTACCTCCCCCCGATTCTCGCGCTGCGATTGGCCGAATGTGTGATGACGCAATCATTCGTGCCAAAAAATCTAATACGTCATCATTTGTGCCGTAAAACGCTCGATTATGAACGATTTCTTGCAACAGGAAAGGTCGTTTGTAATGCTGGAATACAAAAATATAATAATGCATTGTATTTTTCAATCTTGCTTATGCGTTCGCCCTCCCTATCCAGACGCCTCAGTTCTTTCTGCCTCCCGCGAAAGGTCCGAGATTAAAGAGACCCCGCCACGCGAGCTCGCGACCCTCGCCAAGTATGCGAATCGCTGCGTCATACGATCGCTTATATAACAGAGGTAAATATTAAAATGACAAGCAGCGAGGCGTCACGCCCACTTATCCGCGCTGCTAACATACTTCAGAGACGTCACACAATGGTCAGAAACAGTAGAATAACGCGTAGAAAAGAAACAAAATTGTAAGTAATGTCTGTGGTATTAAATGCTCGTTTTTCTGCGGAAGAATAATCCGGAAATGAATGCGATGGTTAGGGAGCTAATATTAATGTTGGTCAATGATGAAATGGAGTAGCAAAACAACATATTACGTAGTGGGGACGGTAAAATTGGCTTCTTTGGTTAATATAATTGGCAAACTTCAAACTCTACGTATTAAAACAGCCCAAAGTTTAGAGATGACGTTTATGAAGAGATGGTGAAATTAATGATGCAATCAGAAATCACAGAATGTCAAGCAAATACATGTTTATAGAAAATGAAAATTTAAACATTAACAGTGGAAGGTTGAACCAGAGTTTTCCCAATTTAAGATTGAGAAGATAACGTACATGTTCAGTAAGTGAACAGGAAGCCTTCAGTGTCAGCTGACTGGAAGAAGACAGGTATAAGCATTATACGATGAAAGTGGATGAGAAATCAATGCTAGAATATCCGAGAAACTAGAACCACTGCGTCAATGAATAGACTGTGGTTATACATATAAATTCGGCTGGTTAGGAATAGATTATGCATTGTTATTAAAACGATTGATAGAATAGGAACTTGTATGAGTGACAGAAGTAGATATAGTGTTTTAATAAAAGCTTGTTTTAATGTACACTCTGAGGTAATCAAAATGGTAGAAATAATGTATAAAACAATGAGTCATGCGAGTGTAGTGAATTTCTTATACGAGCGAGAGATTCCATGATGATGAAATCATCGTACCAGCAAGTAATCAAGATGAAAGAACATGATGGAAATGATATACGAAATTGAGGCTTGGTTATCAATACAGAAGACTCGCAATGTTACGAACGTCTAGGACATGTAGGGGTATTGAAAAAGGCCATTTTTTGTCAATGAACCGTTATTTTTAATTTCATTTAATGGAGTTACACATTTGACATTAGACCCTGTTTGCTAGGCCGCTCCGTATGCACAGGTATTCGGAAGGTTCATGAAATTACCTTCTTTGCACCAGAACGTAAACTCCCGGACACGTGTTTTTAAATATCATCAGATGTAAATATCACATATGGATATCCGTTGTATGAAATTTACCCCCACATTCTTTGGAAATTGAATGAAATTGGGGGTTAAGTCCTAGTTCCTTCTGCTGATTTGCAGACTTCGTGCTTTTAGTTGAAAATTGAAAAATATAAAAATACGAACCAATCACTATATATCCCTACCTCAAATTCAACATACCTAAGTAAAAACAACATACACTGCTTTCGGTGTGAGACCCGCCCACTGTGCACCGCAGAGCTAATAAGACGCGAGGTGGCGCGGCGCGGCGCGGCGCGGCTAGTGGTTCCGGCGCGAAGAGGTCGCGTCGCTCCCAACCAGGCCAGGGCTGCCTCCCACGCCAACACAAACACCCGGTCGCATCCCGCGCGCGCCCACAATGCGTATTGTCGGCTCGGGAGCCGCGGCGGCGGCCGGCGCGCAAGGACGCGGGACCAACAACCTCTGGCTCGGGCGCAAAGGCTGGGGGAGCCCCTGTGCAATTCAGCAGCTGCCGACCACGGTGCCGGTCTTTGCTCATTCTCACTTCCAACTTCACTCCCGATGGTTTCTTCCATCTTCGCTCACTGTGACTTCTTTCAACGCCGCTCCTGATTACTCCTTCCAACTTCACCTCCCGATGATGTCTTCAAACTTCACTCCTTGTGACATCTTCCTGCTTCATTCCCGATGACGCCTTCCTAATTCACTCCTTGTCTTCTTCCAACTTCACTCCCGATGACGTCTTCCAACTTCACTCCCGATGACGTCTTCCAACTTCACTCCCGATGACGTCTTCCAACTTCACTCCCGATGACGTCTTCCAACTTCACTCTCCCGATGACGTCTTCCAACTTCACACTCCCGATGACGTCTTCCAACTTCACACTCCCGATGACGTCTTCCAACTTCACACTCCCGATGACGTCTTCCAACTTCACACTCCCGATGACGTCTTCCAACTTCACACTCCCGATGACGTCTTCCTACGTCACTCCCGATGACGTCTTCTTACGTCACTCCCTCATGAAACTAACGGCATAAAAGAAGTTTAATTATAAAAATTCTAACTTAAACTCTGAAAGTTTATTGAGCTTTTTAGCTCTTATATAAAATGTAGTTCTTGGTGCTTAGAACATTTAGCATTTTCATGAGAGCATTATGTTTCTTTAAATAGCGACCCCCATTGCTTCAGTAACCGTAATCTCCATCTGAATTTTCTTATCTGTTGATTACCTTCTCCTCATGTTGTTCCAACATTTTTTTTACATTCCACTCCAGTCTCATTGTCTCCTTTTTCGTTTACGTATGTTTTGCCCGTTGAAACTTCAAAACAAGACAAAAGATATTTATGCATTTTATTTATTTTTGCAATCTTGGCTCATTTACTTCAACTTATCTGCTTTTATCACTTTCACCCTATAGTCATTTGTTTTATAGTTGCACTTTTCCATTCCCTACGTGTGTAAATTTATTTTTTATTATTGTATAATATCACAAATTGAATAGCAACTCGCGAATTATGAACTTAATCTGTGTAGGTACAATTATTTTTCCGTTTATCCACAGTAGCCTTTTGTTCTTTCCAAGAATTGTCAAATCATAATAAGCATTAGCACTTTATATTTACTACTACATTTTCATGTTCGCTGCTATATTTTTCAAAGTGCGTAAACCACAATCTTGACGCTTATACATTTCATCAACAAACAAAGCTTCACATGCCTCTGGAGGTAATTTCATTTCATTATTTATCACTCATTTGTCTTTTGGAGGTGTTCGAAAAAATGTTTTTTGTACAGAGAATACCTAATACAAAAGGAGGCTTTAGTTCGTCATCGGATGTTGAAATGTTGAAAGTGTTTCTCAGAAAATTTTATCTCCGCCATAAAATTTATATTAATAAAGAAATGAACTGAAATTTTCGTTTTTATGAAGTGAACCCCTAGCGGATGTCGTGGTGTCCTGTCTGAGCCACTTGCTGAGGACCATAGCGTGAGGAACGCAATAGCGTTTGTAAGACTTTTTTTCTGTTTTTGTCGTTCTTTATACTTTCTACGAGTTCTTTCCAGGTTTATTGTTTCGTAAAGTTGGGGAGTTGCTCATTATTGCTGTACGTGAGTATACGCTCATTAATTGAATGTTGCCGCAGAAGGGTTTTGCAACTGTCGTTAGTCGCAATATTAATATTGTTCGTTGTATTCATTATGTCAAAGTAAAGACTGCAAATTTCCATTCTATCTCGTGTCGTTTTTTGGCCGTTTGGATATCAATTTATATTAAACAATACGTTTATAATTAACTTAAAAAACTTTTTGTTTATTTTCAGTCATGGCTTTGGCCAAATAACTAGTGTTTACCTTCAGTTTATTTTTGTAGTCTTCCATATTTTTACGAGGAAATTCCGTACAATATGTATTGAAAATTGTATATAACATTTCTCTATTTCCTCTACAAATTTCTTTTGAAAGATGCAAAAAAATGGGCTATGAACACTTCCCATTTTGTCCCTTTTCAGTTTTTGAGAGATATCTTTATGGAACTTCTGATACGAAAAGTGCAAAGTAGAATAATGCCAAACAAGTCAATCTTTCATGACAACGAACATTTATGCATGGAGAGTGTATTGATGTATTAAGTTTCCCACTTTCAACTCAAAACCTGATAAAATGAGACATGTAACCTTTTTTTATTTTGTTTATTATTTATGTTGATTTCTGTTAATAAATTTTATTGTTTTCAATATCTTATATTTTAAGACAGTAGTAGTATTCAATACACAGTCAGTAAATTGTATTCCAATTAAAGAAATTATAGTGCTTCTAATAAAAACACGTCAATCACTACTACTATTCAATAATCAATCAGTAAATTGTATTTCATATAACTCCAATTATATAAATTATAGCGCTTCCAATACAAACCAAGTTATTTCTATAATTGGAATTACATGAAATACATTTTACTGATTGTGTTTTGAATAGTACTACTGATTGTCTTAAAACATAAGATATTGAAACTAATAAATCTAACTTTGTTTGCTCAGTTTCATTTAAGTATTACGCTTCAATGAAAATGAAAAGTGTCCTCAATGAACCGCCTTGACGTGACCGGATTGCCCGGGTCGGGTCGGGTCGGGTCGGTCGGGTCGGGTCGGGTCGGGTCGGGTCGATCTGAGCTGTGCGGTGCGTGTTGCAGCGCGCGTTCGAGGCGCTGGGCGCCATGTCGGTGATGACCAACTGCGGGCTGCTGGCCATCTCGCCCGAGCTGCGCCATCTCAAGCCCGACGTGGGCGCCGTGGAGTGGGTGCTGGTGTTCGTCTTCCTGGAGCACCTGCTGCTGGTGACGCGCCACATCCTGCACAAGGCCATCCCGGAGAAGCCCGAGTGGGTGCGGGTGGCGCTGGCCAAGATCAACTACCAGTCCAAGAGGGCGCTCAAGAACGAGGTGAGGCCCGCCCCCACGCCGCCGTCTCCTCCCACCCCCACCCCGCCCGCGCGCACGCCGCCGTTACGCCTCCACACGCCCACGCCCCCCGCCCACACCGCCGCCCACGCCCGCCGTGCAGGGCGTGGTGGAAGAAGCCCCGCGCTGGCCCTCCAGGGCGGTGGCGGCGGCGGCGGTGCTGGGGCGGTCGCTGAATCCGCCGGCCACGCCCCCGCCCACGCCCCTGTCCGCGCCGCCCTCCCCCATGGCGCGCGCGCGTGCGCGAATCCGCCTCGTGGCCAAGTTGGTGAGGCGCTTCGAAAGCGGGGAGTTCGACGGCGACAGGAGCTCCGTCAGCGACGGCCGGACTTGTAGGGCAGTGTTGTCAGGGTCGATGCCACGAGCGGGAGTCCGTGGCACGGGTGCCACGACGAAATCGCCTCTCCACGCAATTCATTACCCCGCCGCAAGAGACAATGCCTTCACTATTGTAATACGGCGGGGTTACTAATAGTTTACTCTCCCGAACGCTAGTGGCGCAGAGAAGCTCGTCGCATGGCACAGTGCCGCGAGGCGTGCCACTGCCACCAGTAGGAGACCTTGGCACCACTGTTGTAGGGGAATCGCTCACCGAATTACCGCACAACGGCGCTTCTACTGGGCAGCTGGCGGCCTCGTTGAAACAAATAGTCAAAACCACAGAACTTGCCAGATATTAACTTTCGCCAATGATTTTTTTACCATATTTGAATATGAATATTCGCACTGCTCTTCAAAATTACTGAAGGGAAAACATTTCTAACACTACTTCTTTCATGAAATGAATGGTATTGTGCTTGAATCAAAAAAAATAATCTGCTTTAAAATCTGAATCTGTTGTGTTAGTAAAATATGATTTGGAGAATATTTAAATGCTTGATAAGAAAATAGGAATTAGCAATTTTCCATCACTTTCTTCACATATTCGTGTATTGGTTAAAATACAAGTAATGTGGCTGAGGTGGAGTCTTTAAAACATTTGTCGTGCGTAGTAAAATGGTCAAAACCATTAAGTGAAAAACGTGTGTGAGAGGGAATGTAAGTTAATTTTTTAAATTCTTCGACACGAAATTTACGCTTTTGTATCTTTTGCTGCCTTTAGTATATTAAGCAGATTTTGCGTTCTCTGAAACTTTGTTAGCTAGGTATTTTGGAGAACAATTGAAAGGGACTACAAATATAATGCAATGACTTGTCAAGAAACGCTAAATATTATATTTGATTCATTTGAAAACCGTAAGAAAGAAAACAAATGAATACGGGAAACGGTAATTCGAATATGGGAAACATACTTCATGGTTTTCTTAAAGATAATAATCTTTACATGAAGTTGTATTTATTACTTAGGTTTCCGTTATCATACTTCCATTTTTCATCATCCATCTCCTTCAAAATCGAATACTCTGAACGTGTTGTGCAATTATAATTTTATATGTAATTTATTTATTGGCTTTAACCTCAGTTATACGCCAGGATTATTTCTGTCAGAGAACGCTGTGAAAAACTACTAAGCTTCGATTTAATGATAACGATATTACTTATTTGAACGTTGAATAGTATAAATAATTCTTGAGCACTGAAGAATAAGAATATTTGAAAACCCTTTTCACTGTAATAAATGATTGAGAACTCACTTACTTTGTATCATAACCTCAAACAATTTATGACATCAGAATTATTTTTTTATAATTTTACTTTTCATTGCCTGTCATGGTTGATTATTTCACTGCGAACTTACACTATATGTAACATATCATTTACATTCCATGATAGTAAGAGCAAGTTATTAGCTATGTTCATATGATGTTTTGCCAATTTGTTTATATTCATTGTTGCGTAACATTATGAAGTGATCTTGAGTTTACAATTATTTTCGAAGGATTTATTCTAATATATTAGAAACCGGCACATATTTATTAACATTCCTGGTATGTAAACAAGTCTTAATTTTGGAGTAATAATTTTATTTTACATTTATTATGTAATGGCATTTCTTAATTTTTCTTTGAATAAATATTATTTCATTGTTTTTTTGTTTTTTATTTTTAAATCCATATTTCTCATTTTAAAATAAACACTCTTCACTTTCTTTCGCGCAGAATAAGTAGGGAATAAAATTCATTATCGAAACTAAGCGATTGTACTTAATATTTGGTGCATAAAATTAAGAGATAATCTTTTGGACCATTCACGAGCATTAAGCTTTATTTTAAAATAGCTCTTAACTTTACCAACTTGTGTTTCTTTAATGTGAGGTGGCTTATTAAACTAATTTAAAAATTCAAAAGCAGGTGCTTGTAATTAGATCCTCTGAGAAATTGATTAACAATATTACTATTAGTCACGTGAAATTACTAAATGACATTACAAATAACTACAGTATTACAAACATTTTTCTATAAAACTAATACTTTTATATTGAACTACATTTCAGAAGTATTCTTTGCGTCATAAACACACTTTTGATTCATTCATAGCGTTTCATAATGGACATGTACATGTAGACAGCAACTGAAAAAAAACAGCTTTTGTAAAACTAATAAATTATCTGATGAGAACCTTGAGGAACTCCAGCGTGAACGGTCTCGGCGGATGAGCAGGGATCAAGAGAACACGTGCACGAACATCGCGGAATCAGATCTTACGCACCGGATACCGCAGATATCGTCAGAGGAACTGTAGAGCCACCAGGTTCTGGGACGCATAAGACCTTGTCCCATCCGCAGGAGTCATGTTTGTCCTTGACGCACGTGACACCAGCTATAAAACTATAGTTGTATGTTGTATCTTTAGGAGTCTGTGAATGGAAGGCACCTCTCTGAGAAACTCATACCACGTTGGTATTCAGTCATTATGATGAATTTCCATAATTGCTGATAAATTCTTAATGGTAAATTTCGCGTCACATACCGAAATGTAATCTACGTAATGAAAATTCAACACAAATAGTGAATAAAGTTTAACAATGGCAACAAAATAAAAACCCTTTCGAATGATCATAGTTTTCAATTTAAACTGTCATTTACTTTTATTTCAAATAATAGTCTGTTCTTATTTCATAGAAGATTGTTGATTTGGTATTTGGAAATGTCATGGAGTAGGAGTTTGTGAATGAAATAGAGTAGTCGAGAAAGCTCAGTATTTTGTCTACATCAATGTCGCAACATCGTGTGTCACAAGACAAGCCTGCTCATATTAAGCCGTGTGCAAGCATCTATCCCATCTACGGGTGTTTATGCAAGATTATGCTGTTTGCCAGCAATCTACCACTCTAAGCTTCTACAGTGGAATGTAATGTAGCATCCCTGAAGCTCTCTTCCGCATTTGCTCCCCGAGCTCGTTCTATGATCGTTTTTGAACCTATGCACGTGACTCATATCATTATGCAAATGATTAATTGTCTTTTTCTTTACGTTGTTTTCAACAGGCTTCACATAGTTTTAAAAAAAATTCATTACTTAAAGGATAAAAACTAAAAGTCAGGGCGGATCGTATTTCTATTTCTTCAGAGAAATTATATCTTTGTAGTTACAGAAAGAATAGTACTTAGTTTTAAAATGAACGTGTTGAACGTTTCTCAATATTAGGTGGTTGTGTCTGAAACACAGGTGTAATATGAACGGACTAGTTCTCAATACACACTGACATCGACTGTAATATAAAAAAAATCGGATTTGTTCTCATATTACTTTTGAATAGTGTCCTGCCTAACTAATTGTTTTAGAGGATTTTTAAGGTGTAAATAAAGAATAGGAAGTAACTTTCAGTGTGTGCTTCCATTATACTATTTTTAAGGATCAATTTTCTTGTTCGTTCTTCACGCGTACTTTCTCTAATTGCTTCATTAATTAAGTTCATGTCAATCCCATTGACACAGGATAGATAATTTTATGTACTGCAAAATTGACCCGTGTCTGATACTCGTATTGGCCCAGAAAATGTTTGGCTCGTTACACACTTTTCAAAGATAGTATTTTATTGTTTGTGGTTTTCGAAACGAAGTACGAGGATTGCAGAAATAAATTTTATTTTTTCATAAAATTCTTAGTCTTTCATATTTCGCGGAAACTGCGGACATCAGTCGGGGAAAATATTCAAATATATATTCGGCTTGTTCGTTCTCTGTGGCCAGGTAAATTGATACACTTATATCAGTTTATTTTTAAAACATTTATTCATATAAAACTGATAATTCTTATATTTATTGCTTGACCTCCTCAGAACAGGTGATAGAAGAAATGTAAAAATTTATAATATTGGACTCAACTTCGACAATTTGATAGCTCTATACGACCTATTTTCATGTTTCAGTTCTGGTGAGGTCAAGCAATAAATTAACGAAATGCCAGCTTTCCATGAATAAATCATTTTAAGAAAGCTTATTATAAGTTTCTATCCACCAGGACATTGAAATGATTCAAATGAATATTACTATAGCAGAGTCAACGATCATTTTTTGTAATATCCATCACAACTTCAACTCGTCCAGTCTACCCAACCTCCAATTTTCCTCGTCCAGTCTACCCAACCTCAATTTTCCTCGTCCAGTCTAGCCAACCTACAATTTTCCTCGTCCAGTCTAGCCAGTGTGTTCGGTGTTGTATTTGTGTTTAGCCAATATATGTCCCCTAAAGAACAGTCGGCCCAACCAAAAACCTGTAATGTGTTGAATTCATTTAACCTTCGCGAATTTCACGTAGTTAACGAATTCGGACGACGACGCTGGTTTTGCGATCGTAGCATTTCAGTAGAACCACCCCAGAATTCGCCTGGATGATCGAGGGGAAACCAAAACCCAGATCAGAATTAGAGATGTGACATCAATGTCGATGTTTTCAAAACATCGACGTTTTTATACAAATATCGATAATTTAAACATAGATATATTAACACCGATGTTTACTAACAACGTTGTTTTATGATCGATGTTTTTTTCTTTTCCGATGTTTTACTTTTGAATCAAAAATTTTCGTAATTACAAAACTGTAAAAGTTAAAATATGAAATAATAACTGCTGAAATGAATAACACTATTATTTATGTGTTGAAACCAAGGAACGCGTTTGTATTACCTTCATCGATCAAACACTCTCACCCGAGAGAACCTCCATGCCCTTGTATTTCCTCTTTCTTTTTATTCATTTCGCCTATTGACATGTGGTCAACAAATACGCTGTGAGCGTAGGGCCTGCTCTTCTTCTCGTACGCTTCTTCGTCGAATTGATAATCACGAACACTGTCAAATTAAATATTAATACACACAGAATTTAATGTTAGAGGTTTCTAATCCAGTCTCAAAACATCTATGTTGACAAATATCAATGGTTTTTAGTCGATGTATTTAAACATCGATGTTTTAATTTGGAACTTCGATGTTTGCTAACATCGATGTTTTGTTATAGATGTCGCATCACTAGACAGGATGTCGAATTCAGTCGCTGTCTGGAGGAGAATTCTAGCGGCCGGCTGCTCTGATCGGTAGTTTTTCGTGGTTTCTTCGATCAACACTTGGCGAATTCCGGAGCCGTACCCTTACAAACGGGCCACGGACCGCGCGCGATCTTTCCTTCCTCTTCCTTGTCCTATCGTCACCCCTTACACACACACACACACACACACACACACTTACACTAACATGCATTACACTACTACACATGCCAGGCTACCAGTCGGGAGCTTAGAGTATATCCCGGCTGGGACGGTGCACCGCTGGTGGGAGATACCTGGTTAAGGGAGAGCACGCTAGTCGACGGTAAGTCGGCGCCGGATCTCGCCATTCAGCGGCAAAAGATCACCGCCACCTCTCGAGGGGAAAAACGCGCACTACACTTACGGGACCAATGACCTCTGTAGTTGACGCGCCCGGAATCACGAATCAACCAACTAGTCAGGATGGCCGGCACGGGGATTGAACCCGGGTCCTCCCGAATGCTAAGTCGGCGCGCTACGTCCTGAGCCACTTCGCTCGGTCGTGTTCGGTTCCGTGGCTCTAAATGGGCTCTTCTTAGCGTATCCCGGCAGCTTCCGCTCCTTCTCGCCCGCAGCCGCGCGTGCTGGAACCAGCTGCGCCGCGTGGCCACCTGCAACACCGGAGATGCGCTCCGCGGGCTCGCTCTGTATGAATCACGCCGAGAGAACCAGCAGGCGTGCTTTCAACTCTCATACGACTGGGTTAAGCCGGGAGAGGTGGCTCAGGGCATCAACTGATGTCACTGCAGTGCCTCTGACCGGGAGGTCCTAGGATCGAGTCCCGACGGTGGCATTTTCGACAGTAACATGTCAGCTAGATGGAGTTCAGTCGCTGACTGGGGGAGAATTCTAGCCGCCCTTTGCTCTGATCGGTAGTTTTCCGTGGTTTCTCCGTTAGGGTACTCCTCCGGCAGTACCCTAACAAACGGGCCACGGTCCGCTCGCAATCTTTCCTTCCTTTCTTGTTCCTATTGTCACACCTTACTTAACACACTTACTTACATGCACCTCACTATCATATATGCCAGGAGACTGGTCAGGGTCATCGCTTGTCTCGCCCGGAGCGGTTCCTCGCTGGTAGGAGATACCTGGTTGGGGAAACCCCGCTAGCCGATGGTAGGTCGGCACAGGATCTCGCCATCCAGCGTTGGAAGACCACTGTCACTTCCAGAAGGAGGGATTACATATACAGTACTAATGACATTAGCAGTTGGCACGCTCGAAATCACTGTCAATCAATCAATCATTACCGGCTGGGTGAAGCTCAGAGCCAGCATTGCCATTGACTCTGCAAGATTGCGAGAGGTTCTCAGATTCGGCAGTGGTGAGTTTTCAGTGCTAGATCGAATCCAGCCTCTCACTGTAGGAGAATTCCAGCGGCCGGCTGCTCTGATCGGTAGTTTTCCGGGGTTTCTCCGATCAACTCCAGGCGAATGCCGAGCAGTATCTTAATAAATTGACCATGGACCTCGCACGATCTTTCCTTCCTCTTCTTCCTTCTCGCCTATCGTCTTCTCTACACTCGGTTACACACACTTCGCCGATGCTCCGGTGGGGGAGATTCTTGGAAGAGGAATTCCGCGCTAGCCGTCACGTTGTTCGGCACAGAATCTCGCCATCTAGTGGAGAGGAATACCGCCACCTCGAGACATGAAAAACATTCACTGCACTAACGGGACAAGTGACCAATGACGTGCTCCGAAACATCGGTCAATCAAATCAAGTCATTCAGTTCTCATATGAATGAATGGCGTCGCTTGCAGTGACCGGGAAATCCTTGCACCTTCTGGCAGAAACTAACAGGCAATTAGTTATTTAGAAGGTCCTTGAGTCGGGTGTGGGTTCGCGGGACACTTGTAGGCGCAGCCGATGAAAAAACACTTCGCTAATGTTCGTGCGTTATAGCCATGGTCCTTTCATGGACATATTATTACTAGTAATTCTTGACTCTCGCGTATTTCTGGTTTCCCACACATAGGTCAAACGTTTATCGTGCGAAGTTGGCAAACATTACGCAAAGCCGCACCGAGCTCCTCCCCTCCAATCCTTGACCCGTGCAGTTTTGTTTACAGTTCCAATGGCGAGATGATAGGCACTGATGCGCTCCGCAGACTTGCTCATTATGAAACAAACCGAGTGAACTAAAAGGCCCATATAAATTGATTTTCAACGCCCGTATAAATTGATGACTACGCTTACAGTGGCGAGCTGACCGGGAAGGCCTAGGGTTCGAGTCCCGACGGTGGAAGGAACTTCGACATTGGCTAGATAATGAGGTAGAGTTCAGCCGCTGTCTGGAGGAGAATTCTCGCGGCAGGCTGCTGTGATCGGTAGTTTTCCTTGGTTTCTCCGATCAACACGCGAATGCCGGAGCAGTACCCTTACAAACGAGTCACAGGCCGCGCGCAATCTTTCTTTCCTCTTTCTGGTCATATGATCACCCCTTACTTACTCACATCGGAAAAAACAGCTACATGCACTATACTATCACATATGACGGGAGACCTGTCGGAAGCTTAGGGCTTGTCCAAGTTGGGGCGGTGCCTCTGATGGGAGGTGCATACAACCCGCAAACCGATGGGTAGGTCGGCGCCAGTTCTCACTATGCAGCGGGGGAAGATCACTGCCACCTCCCTCGATTAAAAATGTACTCCTCTTACGGGACTAGCAATCATAGTTGACGCACTCAATATCACTAATCAATCGATCGATCAATCAATCAATCGGCGTTTAACATCGAAGACATCGATGAATTTGGTCGATGTATTATTAACTTCGATGGTTTCATTTTGAACATCGTTCTTCTTTTGTTATTCTAGGTCGCATTAACATAAGGGTAATAAGCGACCACTATTGGGTTTAACGTTATGCAATGTAATGGTGATGACAGGGGGTGAAAGGACGAACACAAGTACAACCATGCCCGAGGCGGGACTCCAACCCGCGATCTTCGGTTCGGACATCGCTATGACACTACTGCCTTAACTATAACCTTAACCTTAACCTTAACTTATATTAACTCCGATGGTTTCATTTTGAACATCGTTCTTTTTTTGTTATTCTAGATCGCATAACATAAAAGTTATAAGCCACCACTATTGGGTTTAACGTTATGCAATGATATGGTGATGACAGGGGGTGAAAGGACGAACACAAGTACAACCATGCCCGAGACGGGACTCCAACCCGCGATCTTCGTGTCGGACATCGCTATGACACTACTGCCTTAACTATAACCTTAACCTTAACCTTAATTTATATTAACTCTGATGGTTTCATTTTGAACATCGTTCTTTTTTTGTTATTCTAAGTCGCATGACATAAAAGTCATAAGCGACCACTATTGGGTTTAACGTTATGTAATGATATGGTGATGACAGTTGGTGAAAGGACGACCACAAGTACAACCATGCCCGAGGCGGGACTCGAACCCGCGATCTTTGGGTCCGACACCGCTATGACACTACTGCCTTAACTATCTTGGCCACTGCGGATCGGCGTTGAACATCGTTATTTAGCAACATCGACGTTGTGTTGTCGCTAGTGCGTCGGGGCCAGGGGAATACCGTGAGCAACGTCGACCACGCGGCTGGCCGTCGCGCGTGGCCGGACTGCGGGATGGAGAGCGGAGCGCGGGAGCAAAATTCAGCGCGTGGCGGCGAATGGAAGTGCGTGGCGGACACGCGCAGCCTTCCTAAGCGGCTCCCACGCGCCGCCGGAATCCGCGAGCAGCTGTTCCGCTGGGGGCGTATGGGGAAGTGATTTATACTGCGATTTTCTTAACTTTGTCCCTGACAGTTATCAGCTGTTTCGCTGCCATCCAATCAGGAGCTTATATTTTGGGACAATGACATCACTGTGGTGACGTTCAAGCTCCCGATTGGAGGAAACCGTGAACAGCTGACTTCTGGCAGGGACAAAGTTACGAAAATCGCACTAAAGCCACGGTGTAATAGGCTTAGGGATGTTCAGATAGCATTTCCCCAGAGAAGTGGCTCAGAGTATCAACTGGACAGTGTTATCTATCAACCGCCTTACCGCTATTTTTGAAAAAAAATGAGACATGGACGCCATCGGTTGCATTGGACCATGTTCTAAGTGTACGCAAAAGCTTTGGCGCCAAATCTGTAAAAATAGCCTCACAATGAATGAAAAATGTAAATGCTATCAGTCACATCAGGAATTTTATGTTTCGCAAAAACCGGCTATAAACCTAGATCTTCATATCTGCTGTTCTTAATTTCACATTATGCAGGTAAGCGCCAGATATTCCACTCATGTTTGTGTAGTTTGGCGCTTCAATGAATGAAGGAAAGAAACTAGTTTTTAGAGCTGAAAATGTAATAAAACCTTTGAGCACGATTATCTCAAAACTTGTATGATATCGCATAGCCGGTTGATGCACAACACCGTCCAACTGATGTCGTTGCAGTCCCTTTGACCGAGAGGTTCTAGGTTCGAGTCCCGACTGTGGCAGGATTTTCGACCCTAGTTTGTCTGCTAGGTCGGATTCAGCCGCTGTCTAGAGGGGAATTCTAGCCGTTGGCTGCTCTTATCGGTAGTTTTCCGTGGTTTCTCCGATCAACACCAGGCGAATGCCCGAACAGTACAAACGGGCCACGGGCCGAGCACGATCTTTCCTTCCGCTTATTTTGTCCTATCCTCACCCCTTAATTACACACTTACAGTTACATGCACTACACTACCACATATGCCGGAGATCGATCGCGAACTTACGTCTTGCCCCGGTTGGGACAGTGCCTCGCTGGTGGGAGATACCTGGTTTGGAAAAATCAGCTATCCGAAGGTAGGTTGGCGCTGGATCTCGGTACCCAGCGGGGGAACCGCTAGCTTCGGGGGGGGATGAGGAGGCTATTGCTTTCATGCGGCCCCCATGCCACTTATCATAGTTCCCTCAATCACAGATGTGACCCAAGGCCTCGTGTGTTCGGTGTGCAACTTGTCAACTATTATAACCCGGAGGTAACAACGCTAGTTAGGTATAAACGGACTACGACCAACTCATCGTTAACGATTCGCCATGGTCCATAGACTCATAGGAAGCGTAAAGTGAAGGTCATATTCTGGGGAATGGCGCCGCCCGCCAATTCGACACGTGTACTTGGCTCACAGCCCAAGCTCCTGCGTCACATAGGCAGGCCAGGAAATTTGGAAAAGGTAGGTCGGAAAGCCCATCATGTCACTACACATATTAAACATTCATGATCTACCGCGATTTGAAACCACGGACCATCGTTCGGAGACATACACTGCTCTCGTCTCGAAATGAACTCGGCTATTCGGGCCGGCCCGTCACTGGAATATTCGGTGTTAAAATCCATTGCGATATCCCCAGGCCGAATGGCCACCCCCAGACTGTCATCAGTCGAACGCGTGACATATGCATTGATAAGTTGAGCTTTGTCCTGTGGTCGGATTTTTCTGTCGCGCTTCAATCGAGCCCGAACACAGGATCAACAACCGAACCTGTCCTCAATCCCCTGCATTCATTCCCTAAGCCAAGTGATTGAAGGCCCTATGTTTTGGTGTTGCAGCGCATGTTAAATAGCCATCGCGACGGCTCTTTATCCACGGTCCATAGACTTATAGGCCAACCTCGGATGGTTAGAACACTTTTCGGAAATGTAAGGAGTCGAAGATGATCACTTTTTGCTAATGAACTTGTGATGAGAAATCTTGTTTATACGATGTTTCACGCGTGCAAGTTTGAACACCGTGACCTCGATTGGTAGACAACTCATCCTGTGCGTCCCGTCTCCTGCAGCCGCAAGCTCCTGCAGCGGAAGTTGAGCTTTGTCCTCTAATTGGATTTTTCTGATGCTCTTCAACCAAGACTGTTGCAAATCCCCTGCGTCCATCCCCTCAGCCGGCTTATTGAAGGTGCTATATCTTGTTGTTACAGCGCATGCTGAAGAGCCGTCGCCAGCTCCTGCAGCGAAAGTACCGCACCATCCACGGCCCCACAAGCGCACGCAGTGAACCAGCGGCGGTGTGGCGCTCCGCCTCGCCTCTCCCGCCTCCACGCCCCGCACCCCCACGGGCGCGCGCCCCGCCTCGCCCACGCCCACCTGCGGAGACTTCAACCAGGTCGCCCAGGACAAGCCTTCGTCTGCCTTAGGAATCCAGGTTGTTAGACCAGTATTATCGCAACTGATGGAAGGTGCTCGGCAACCTATGGATACGCTAAACGTGCTACCAAATTTCTGATAAACTTGTTATAAATGATGGTTCAGAACAAACGTTTTAAACTTTTCGGGAATGTAGGAAGTCGAAGATGATCACGTTTTGCCAATGAAGTTGTGACGAGCAATCTTGTTATGTGATGTTTCACGCCTGCAAGTTTGAACATCGCGCTTCCGATTGTTAGACAATTCATCATGTGCTTGTATTTTTAGGTACACGTTCTAAGTCAAATGTAGGTACATATTCTAAGTGAAAGAAATTTCGTGTATCTACCAAACACGATCGTACGATAAGCACACCTGCTATTTACAGACATGAAGTTCAAAAGCTTATATGTGCAACTTCTTTATGTGATTTTCCACAATATGTCCAGTGGCAGAAAGTGATTTTAGACCCCGCACATGCCCTAGAAGTTTATAACTTGTATTCTGAACCAAGCTCTACACCGTGTTCGAGGAGTTCTATTTGACTATATTTACTTCTTCCAAATTTTTAAGATTTACACTTTCCTACACTTGAAAAATATTAGATGTTCAATCATTCTCTTGGTGATCACCTTTTGCGTGAGAATTGTATATAAGTAAACCTTAGTATTATTATTCATTATCCTTCCGTACTGATATGAATTGCTCAGAACTCTGTAAAAGATGCTTCCAAATATCGAATGATTGTGTTAATTTGATGTCGATTTGTGCCAGATGTATTGGTGGTGTGATACTTGCTGGCAGCCTTTTCTCATGTTTATACTTGTACTTAATATTTGTTGACTATGGGTTCCTACAAAAGTCGCATTCACGCCAGATATAGATAAATGTTAATAATAATTATGATGATGAATATTGCCTAGCGGCTATTATTTTTTACAGTTTTTTATAGGATAAATTGTTTTATTTTGTATAAAGATGTTACTGGCGTGTACTTATGATATTTTTTCTCCTGAATAAACATAATAGGTACTGAAAAAATTCAGGGAGAGCCACTCAGATTCAGCAGCGACAACTAATTTATGGAATCCATAAAAAAATTGTGCTTCCTTGTAGATTATTTGATGTACACATAAAGACAGGCGTTACGTCATTGCCTTCTGTTCACTTAATTAGAGACACGAAAGCAAGCAGCGTTTTTTCAATGCAGCTTTGTATGTAATATATTTGACAGTCGTAGTAATAAATTATATCACAACTGGATGAAGAACAAGGTGCTATATCTCAGGAGTACAGTAGATAAAATTATTTAAATGTAAAGAAGTATTTTGTTTTATTCCAGTTGTGAATGTTATTTTATTTTTTGTCATTTTATTTCCAGTGTCCTATTCCACGATTCTGTACATTTTATTTCAGTGAGAATACTCATGATTAAATAAATGTTAACTTTCGTAGGCAGTAACACTTTAGAAATTAAAATGCGGTATCGGAAATTTTCACCGCGGAAACATTTCCGGAAATAGAAAAAATCGGAGAATTAACTCACAGAGCACTGAACTCATAACAATTTTATGTTTGGCTGCTATTTCCTTTTTAATGAGAAGACACTTTAATACAATCGCAAGTTTCAATCACATGTATATAGCATAAGAAATCGTACTCGTTTCATGATTGGTGCCTTACGATTAATGATAAAAGGGATTATTTAATTGTTTTTTGTACCAAAAATCATTAACAACTTTAATTTACAACCGGAATATACATAATTACAACAGAAATGTACATAATTACAACAGAATTTACATAATTACAACAAATCTAAATGATATTTTGATACCACTCCGTGGTCTTCTGTTTCGAGCAGTAAATTGCTTTTGGATCTCAAGGGTAGGTGACAATTGCCAAACCGGAAACATTCCCACGTAAGTGCGTAACATAAAACTGTGTTTAGACGGGGAGCGTTTACAACACGAACATTTTAAGAGGCAGCGCCCAAGCTTTCATTTTCGACACGTATCCATCCAGTCCGCCTCCTAGCCAGGGCTGCGTAATGAAGCTGCGCCAAGTAATTGCATCCGCGAGGATGGAATCCGAAGAGCGGGAAACCCGCGCGCGCGCTCCGGCAGGCGGGAATCCCGCGGCCTTGGCAGGTCTCCTATCACGGAACGTGCGACAGTTGAGGCAGCGGCGCCTGAATCCGCGATGGGCGGCCCGGCCGCATTGCCATGCGCGGCCGTGCAGCCGCCCTGGGCGCGGTGGGTCGGCAGGGCGGTGGGAAGACCCAGCCCTGCCGAGGTCGCAGCCGTGCGCCTGCTCCAGCGACTGCATCCACAAGATGGTAGGTACGAATCCGCGATGGCGGCCCGGCCGCATTGCCATGCGCGGCCGTCCTGGGCGCGGTGGGTCGCGAGGGCGGCGGGAAGACCCAGCCCTGCCGAAGTCGCAGCCGTGCGCCTGCTCCAGCGACTGCATCCACAAGATGGTAGGTACGAATCCGCGATGGGCGGCCCGGCCGCATTGCCATGCGCGGCCGTGCAGCCGCCCTGGGCGCGGTGGGTCGGCAGGGCGGTGGGAAGGCCCAGCCCTGCCGAGGTCGCAGCCGTGCGCCTGCTCCAGCGACTGCATCCACAAGATGGTAGGTACGAATCCGCGATGGCGGCCCGGCCGCATTGCCATGCGCGGCCGCCCTGGGCCCGGTGGTTCGCCAGGGCGGCGGGAAGACCCAGCCCTGCCGAGATCGCAGCAGCAGGAGAAGCCGCCCGCTCCAGCCGCTGCATCCACAAGATCAGTATTGTCAAGGTCGATGCCACGAGCGGGAGTCCGTGGCACGAGTGCCACGACGAACTGCCACTGCGTGATCTTTCACGCAGTTCATTACCCCGCCACCAGAGACAACGCTATCCCTATTGTAAAACGGCGGGGTGACTAATAGTTCCCTGTCCCGACGCTACTTGCACAGAGAAGCTCGTGGCATGGTACGCTGCAATGAAGCGTGCCATTGCTACCAGTGGCAGACCTTGACACCACTGCACAAGTTGGTAAGTACGAAATCAAGGCGTATCAACGCTCCATTGGAAGTAGGGATGTGACATCGATGTCCATGTTTTCAAAACGTGTATTAACCCTAGAATACTAACCATATTCTACATCCATGCATACTAACCATGAGTAAAATTTACTCACACTTATTAATAACATGTTTAACATTTAATGAAAAGTTTTTATGATTAACCTTTTAGATTATAAGCTTCTCTGTTTGTTTGGAAGGTATTATATCATAATCCATGATGATAATTAAAATTCAAAGATCACTTTATGCGGTATTTATTTTGTGACAACACGTAATTTTGTACTTCTTGTAATAAAGTTGAAAATGAAGAAACTTGGAATAAATAAAATAAATCAAAGTTAGAGAATGCCTCTTAAGAACAAATAGGGCATATTCTTTTCATGTTCACCAAAAACAGGCCTCTTAAAGATCCCCACATCATTCTCTTATTCTGAAAATTCAGGATGTCTCTCTTTCAACTCGTTGAATTCCTTCAATTTGTTGATCTGTCTGCCCAGGTTCATCGTCGCTAGGACAATAATTTGGATTGGAATCACTGTCTCTCAATCTATCATTATTGCTCTCTTCTTCACTACCGTCCACTTCATCTATTTCCAGAATCCATCGTTCAATACATTTTTTATCGGACATATTATTTACACTATAATAAGAAATATAAGATATTTTAAAATAAATATTACTTAAAAACTGAAGATTCTAATTCAAGTTATTATTGACTTACATGTAATACTTACACACGCCAAACACCTTCTAACCCTAACGATGAGTAATTCTTACTCACGTCCAACACCCCGCAATACTAACGATGAGTAAAATTTACTCACCGTCACATGGAAAATCACTCCAGAAATGGAACAAATGGGACTCGGGCAAGTTTCCCCCAAAGTGGGGTATTGCAAACTGACTCAAGATCACACTGCTAGCGGCTGGGTTCACTAAGTACAGGAACTCGGGAGTACGAAACAAAAAGGTAACACAGTGAGTAAAATTTACTCATGGTTAGTATTCCAGGGTTAACACCTATGTTTTTGAACATAGATGGTAAATTTCAAATTACTGTAAAAGTTAAAATACGAAATAATAACTGAATGCAATACTGAATTTCATGTGTTGAAACCAAAGGAATGCTGTTGGTACCTTCATCGACCAAACTCTCTCGATACCGCATTTCGATATCGTAAACCGTTTAGAAGTAATGGGGGTGGCCCATAGTTGGTGGGACACTCTGTATGCTTCATAATAGAATCACAAATATTATATTTGTTTGTTTTTTTATTTAACAAAAATTAACTTTATTTGTTGAATCTATTATTTTTAATTAATCCACATTATTTTGGGATAAATTAATGTTAAGGCGATTAATACAAGACTGACGTTGCAACGTTGGTGTGCCACCAGATACAGATTGGCATTGCAATGTTTGCCAACTTTCAAATGTAAAATATGCCGTCCATTTTTGCAATTTGTTCACAACTGAAGCATTCTGGTGTAAGAGAAGATTTCTGACATTTTGTGAAATTAAGATTATTGATTTATTACACCTTTCGAATGAGATGGAAAGGATCGCGGTTATTACACATGTAACGTGACACGTGAGTTATCATTTGTGCGCGAAGTCAATTGTAATTATGGAAATGCAAAGATATTTAAGTGATTAGGCGGCAAAGCAGACCTTATGGACTGTGTCTCGCCAGAAAAAATATTTGTTGTTTTTATTATTATTTCTTTGTACGATCAAACTTTAAAGCTCCTGGAAAAAAAAGAAATGTGCAGGAATCGACTATTTATCATTATAAAATGAACACGAAAGAGCCATGGTTGTATAAATCTTTACAATAGCGGGACTTTTGTTAAAAGCGCGCCTACTCGTGTCTCGCGAGCCTAAATCAGTGGTCAATTAGTTCCAAGAAGGTGCTATGGTAGAGCGTACCTCCATTAGTGTTGCCGTCAGTTTATTTAGTATTTGAAAGACCCTGGTTCGAGATGTCCATTAACGATAAAGGTAAGAAGCATAAATATTTCATATTTTATTTGAATTAATTTCAATCTTTCATTTTCAAATACTTAAATTTTATTCATTATATTTAATGTTTAAGAAATATAATAAGGGATGTGGTCGTGAATAAACAATGGTCACGAATTCTACAATGGATATTTAATTTTTATTTCTGAAAATTAACAGTATGTTCTTAGTCGACAATTAAACCGATAATTTCAATCAAAGAACCATACTATGATAAAAATAAATAATATCACAATGACGTCTAAGGAAATTGGCAGGTTTATAATGTTTTTCCTTTCATTCTGTTTGCATGTTGGCTCAGGTTTAATGAAAAATGATTTCTGTGTTCGTACAATCTTTTCAACTTTTTTCTTCTCTGGCAGTTACTTAATGTAAAGGCTTATTTATTTTCAATGCATTAACTGGCCAAACTACTTTTGACGGTAAGGTTACAGATTATACTTGAGAGCTTAGCACCGAGTTTGATTCAAACGCGCTGTAGAGCTTACTTTAATAAGGTTCTTGTGAACATTTTCCCTGCTACGAAAGTGTAGATGAAAAATCCGTGCTCTTTGTGAGTTTCCACGAAGGCCGTCACCAGTGGCACATCCCAGAGGCGACGAGAGTAGCAAAATGTTTTTCCTAATAACCGTCGTTTCTACTGCAAAATAATATTTTTCGACGTACGAGTAAATTCTTGGCAGTACTCAAACAAAATACGTGTATTCATGCTCGCCTTAGATTCCCCTAATTGATGTGCGAGGGAGGTCGACTCTTATGAAATTGTGAATGTGTGTGACAAAAATAAATATTGTTTCAGCATTTGTAAATAAATTGAATGGTTTCGGAGAAATACTTGAAAAATAACAATGAAGGTGAATTAGTTTTTATACAGTTTGATCAAGTAGTATTTAAACATTTGCTAGAGACAGGGAAGTAATATTGTCTTTCTGAGTATTGTCTTTCCGCTCATACAGTTTTCTAGTTCTAGTTGTATAATTAGAATTTACTAATCAGAAATGATCTTTGTGTTACCCCTTTTCCATCATTTACGCATTCTCTGCCGTCAGAACTGCACCTTTTCCGCAAAGTCATTACTGATGTCGCCGTAGGAAAAAAATCATTAGGAGACAATGTAGGTCATCCCACCACAATATTTGTTTTAAACTATGTTGCAAGTTATTGGTTGACACCTTGTCGATTACTATTTTGTCTCCAGTAAATGGCAATGCTTGCAGTTTCTAATTTCTCCGATAGTTTTCAAGAGCGTGAACAAGAGGTTTTTTAAAGGTTGCGCCAGAGAAAATACGAAATAAATCAGGGACGAATTATGGATGCAACCAATTAACGAAAAGTGTATCCACTGTGAAGAGTGGAGAAGACATGTCCTCCGCATGCCGCTGCTTTCACCGACAACTTTTCTAGTCGCCAGGTGAACTGATTTAAATACAATTTCATCAGTGTAATTGCCAAACCATGCAAATGTGTAAAATTACAATGAACAGATATTGTTTCTAAAACCTATGTTTCTCATCCCCCATTTTTACTTTCTCGTATACTTATGTATAGTATACCGAATAATACACTTAGTACAAGGAAAATCCTGCGGAAAATTGATTTCTAGATTTCACCGGTTATATATGTTTTGGGGTCCCCTAAGACTGTAAAAGTGTTTTTTTTTTCAAAATGTCTGTTCGTCCGATTGCCTGTGAACGACACGAGCTCCTAAACTATTCGTCAGATTTTTCCTTTCTACGATTCGAGGTATCATAGCCGCACCGTACCCCCACCGTACTCCTTGTTCTGCTACGCGAGGTGAAGACTTTCAAGGCGCTTTGCCGAATATCTTCATTTGTGGCGCCGTACGTGTTCGTTGGCTTTCTAAGAGATCATATGACAATTGCTAAGACAACCACGACACTTGGGAATGTTACTTGATCTTGCAGTAAAGTTAGGGGGGACAAAACACCTCAGAACTGCGCATAGAGCGTTCCAAAGCAGCACGTCTTGTCCGCGACGCTGTGTTTTGTTATTTCTGTTGCACGGCGGGTCTAATACGCTTCTATGTTACATCACATGGCGAATTAGCTTTATTCTTAGTTTGAACAAACAGCATTATTTTCCAGTCTTATCGCCCAGTATAGTATACTTTTTAATGAAAGAATCTCCGAACAATAGACGTTCAACCTCGAAAACGAGAAGAAATAAGAAATTTGAAACTATTCTTTGTCAGAAAGCGTGTAAATAAAATTGGCAAACAAAACGTTATTTAAAATGTACTTATTTAGGCTAAAAAAACAAAAAGTGTATTAACATCTAAGTCAAATCAACCACTATTTGCTATTTCTGTTCCTTGGATAAATGAATTATAATGTATTTGTGTATTGTCGGGACTTACGTTTGAAATGCAGGGCCCCCGTGGGAACTACTACCCCAGGCTCCTTGTTTTCTCTGGACGTCCTTGTCAAGGAGTATGGAGACGGAAGGTAAGAAAAAAGAGTGAATGTAGTGCAGTGAAACCAGCTCAAACGGCTACTTCTATTAAGCAGCCACACTATTTTGACAGCAGTTCAGACTTCACCCGCCTAAGTTGGCACTGGCCTCAGGGAACTGGCAAAAAGTAAAGTGGTGAGAGAGTGAGAAGCGTGTTGTGAGTTTGCGAAAAGTATTTTGGCTGAAATTGCGTTGGAAATCATTCATTGCACATACGCAATTTTGTTTGAATAAATCTCAAACCCAGGGCCAGAACCTCATTACCAAATCGGAAATGCGATGCGAACGGACACCTTGGGAGAGGTTACGTTAGGTCGCTTCGTCTACCGACATAGCTGAACTAAAATTACATAGCTGAATAAAAATTACTACCGACATAGCTGAACACGAAACTGTAAGCCTTGACTCTCAATAGCCTTAGAAACTTCTCACCAGCAGTCAGAATTCTGTTCATAGTATAATGGCTGCTGTCCTTCGTCACATTTACGTACATCATCTATCCTAACCACATCGTGTTACCTGTTGTGCCCTTCATCCGGAAGAAGTCCGAACACTTCCAAGGTCTTTCTATTTCGGACTTATAGAATTTTCAATAATGTGAACATTAATTTAGCAATTGGATTTCTTCCCTTTTTCGTGGGGCCCGCCAATTTCTTTTTCTGCCGGAAATCCTCCGTTTTTCGCGCAGCAGCATAACTTTCCCTATGCTACGTATATTACTCCATATGCCTGTACGGGAAATAAAAACAGTGTAAGTGTACGTGTAAATATAAGAACAATAATGGAAAAGTGATACAAAAAATGTAGATACGACACACGTGAATAAAAGTGGTATAAGAAAAGTATAGTGTTGTTCAAAACTATCAATATGGAACTATTATCTTAAGTAGAATAGTAAAAAAACATGTTTAACAGTGTTTTGTATAAATTCATTAGTTAAATGAGTTATGATGTGAGGTCCCAAGGTGACTGCTCGAGAATCAACTTTATAATGTAAGCCTACTTGCCCTGTGCTATAATAATAATAATAATAATAATAATAATAATAATAATAATAATAATAATAATAACAATAACCAATAATAATTAGTACCAAAACATACAATGCATGCAATTCAAGTGTTGGAATTACCATTCTCATGCGTGGAACAAATGCAGAAAGCAGTAATACTGGATAGCTGCAGAATAGTAAGAGAATTCCTGGGATGTACGACTGATTGGGACACGATTGATTGAAATGTCAAGAGTAATATCGTTCGTGTCTTGTCTCTCTGCGAGACCGACCGAGCCTAGACCAGCAATGGTCAGGTGAATGTTCCTGCAACATAGTGCAGAGAGTGAAAAATTCGGATAATAATAATAATAATAATAATAATAATAATAATAATAATAATAATAATAATTCATTTTCCAGTGGATTTAAATTAATATTACACACAAAACACTTGATTCTATTAAAGTACTCCGTTTTGCAGCAAGCGATGTTTGTCACTTGACAGTTTTACCAAAAAAGCGGAGAGACGACGCAACGCTGAGCCCCTTTGCCACACGTTGTGCCGGTGTCTGCTGCGACGCGGCAGCCGGTTTGAATTTCCGCCAGGAAGTGATATTTAAACTCTATGTTCTCGGACACGGTGTAAAAAAACTAGCTCTGCCATTCTTCATGAAATTCAACACAATCTGGGATATGATTTGTAACGGGAGCTTCAGGGTACCCTAACGGTACCAAGCAAAATATTAATTTTATTGCATTTTATTTTCCATGAAAACTGAGGGTAAAGTACACATCCGTCATCTTCCCAGAGCAAAACTAGCCTTTCGGAAAAAATGAATTAACTGTGATCAAGACTCAGCGAAACCATTCTTTCCACGCCGTTAGTTTCTAGTAGATGAAAGTGTCCTGACGCATCTGCAAGGAAATGCCGTTTCAACGCAGCGAATATAATGGGCGGAACATTGAAGCACCATTGGCGACGTGCACATACTACCCATTACGGATGAACAATGCCTCTTGTTCTGTTCTCTGGAATGGGTTCTGCAATCTCACTTTCGCCTACTGCAACGACTTTCGTATTTTGGGTTTTATGGTCAGAGTGGTAGGTAGTGGTAGGTCCCTGGAGTTCGAGAGTACAAAATGTTATGATTTCCTAATTCACAGATCGTAGTTTTTAACGAAAAAGTGTAGCGAATGGCCTTTCTTTTTGGAGATATACAGAAGTGCTGCGAGAGTGTAACTCGTTTTTCTACCAATGCCATTGAAAAATTAAATTTAAAATTAGAAAGTCTAAAACCAACATCAAAACATAAAAGAGAACTTAAGAAAGAATCCTTTTTTATTTCAAATCTTCAATTATTTTAAAAAGGATGTGATTGCCATTTTTGATAAATTTACATTTTTACAGAACTAATGTTGAATGAAATGAAGACTTATAAGAACCATAGTCCAGACACATTTCTTGATTATGTTTCAGGATGATTATGAATGTTCGAAAGTGTATGTGCTAATACGTTAAACGTACGTATAACATAATTTTTCTCGAAAGTATGCAAATGGCACTAATCCTTTTTTACTTCAAGTCTTTCAATTGTTTTCTGTTGGCTCCAACTGTTTTCCTTTTATCACAATCTACAAACTTTAATTTTTCGACTTCGTGGTGGTGGGGTCACTATGCAGCAGTAGCACACGTATCGCAAATTGTATCGATGCTGCGTTTTACGTGGTATGAAATCGTGGTATGAAATCCTTAGCGATTATAAACAAAAGGAATGTGAAATTCTGGGCAATCATTTCAAATATTATGAAACTTTTCTGATTACACTTTCGTTTTTGAAGCTAATGCTAAAGAAACATAGCATCTTTAGCAGACAATATAGGATACTCAAAACATACGAGACGATAGAAGTATTTTTATTAAAATTCTTGACCGTACTCTCATTTCAAATGGTAGCAATGGGACATGACGGTCCTTTCTATCATACCTTACTCCAAAAGGAAGAGTGAGTGATGCGATCGTCTTCGGAACCCATTTCAAGAGTTTGAGGCAGTAAACAGTTGCACCGTATGCACCCCAAAGGAAGTCTCTTTGATTCGTAAACGGTGACATTTTATCTTATTTCTGCAACAAGCCTTTCTAGAATTCTCCAAACATCATCTCAATTCAAAGCAGATTATTTAGCTAATGACGAAGATTCGAAGCCCGGGTCTCAAACCCAGGATACCGCAGTCAATTGCTACACAGATATTTGCCGCTGAGCGACTGCAGTCGGTTTGACGAACATGAAGCCCATGACGCAAGAAAATACACGTCACATGCATCATGATCAAGCTCTTTCTTAGATTATCGATCCCAAGCCGCACCCGTGAAGCAAAGAGGAGCATCGCTGGGGCAGCAGCAACGGAGTAGTGCAGCCACCGATATCCGCCGCCGGAAGCCGGCGCGGGACCGGGAGCGGTGCCTTCCGGCTGCCGTCGGGGTTCTCACTGAGCGTCGCGCGACGCGTCGCCGACGCCCCGGACGCGAGGGGAAGGGGGGGGGACGCCGGGCCGCCGCGCCGCGCCGCGCACGTCCTTCCGCCTTCCGCCTGGCGCGTGACGTGACGTGGCGGTGGCGGTGGCCGGTGGCGGTGGTGGTGGCGGAGGCGGGTGACGGTGGCGGTGGCGGTAGGCGTCGGCGGCGGCGGCGGCGGCGGCGGCGGCGGCGGCGGCGGCGCGGCGGCGGCGGCGGCGGCGGCGGCGGCGGCGGCGGCGGCGCGGGCGGCGGCGGCGGCGGCGGCGGCGGCGGTGGCGGTGGCGGGTGCGGTGGCGGCGGCGCGGTGGCGGCGGCGGTGGCGGTGGCGGTGGCGGCGGCGGTGGCGGTGGCGGCGGCGGCGGCGGCGGCGAGGATAGCGGCTGACGCGACGCCGTGCCGGCCAGCCAGCACGCAGGCACGCTGATGCGCGCGCACGCCACGGGAATTCCGACGTCACGTGTGCCACTGGCGGCCGGGCGCAGCCGCCACCTGGTGCAATGATGCGACTAGTGATGGCTAGGGCCTGGATTTTAATGTCATGTCATATATTTTTTCTGAAACTTCGGTTGAATTTTAAAACAATTTATGCACTAATCCAGGCATTGTCGAATAGAAAAACGAATTTTGATTATGCATGTAAAGTCATATTTATTCCAATTTTAGTAAAAGGTCATTTTTGGACAAATTTTGCCCTAAATGCCTATATTTGTCATATTTTTCAGCACACAAGAATAAAAAGCTTTAAACTCTGATAAGGGGCCGTCCATAAATTACGTAACGCAAATTTCGAGTATTTTCAATAACCCCTATTCCCCCTTATAACGCACTTCCCTATCTCTATGTAAAGCAGCGTAACGCCGCCTCAGATCCTCTCCCTCCCCTTTTCGCGTTACGTAATTTATGGATGACCTCTAATCTGTTCTTGAGTAAATTTTGTATTGATTTTGTACCTAAAAAAAATCAACAGGAATTTAAAAAAAATAAGCTTATATAAAGCCATATTTTATTTTTTCAGGTCATATATAGTTTTAGGTCATGAATGCTTGCATATTTCGCTTATTTCTAGGTCATTAAAACGCGGGCCCTAGTGATGGCTAAGTTTAGCAAAACATCGATTCATCGCCAAAACATTTTCCATGTCTAAAAATATCGATGTTTTCAATTTGATGAACATTTCGAAGTATCCTGGTTCTAATGTGTTATATAAGATGTTAATGCTTGTTTCAAGTACATTCTGCCTTAAACTTGACTGTTATTTTAATTTCCTAATAAATTTTCTATGTACTGAAGGTTCAAATTGCATTTTAAGGCCATAACCACGCACAAAATTATCAAGAATGTAGCAACACTGGAGAAAGGTTGCGAATACCAAACGGTATCGTGCCGCCTGGGGATAGATAATAATAACAGTTGTCAATGGCTGTTGATTGCGAGCAATCCACAAATAAAATAAATACTGGAAATTTTCTTTATATCATAATCATTTTTTTGAAAACATCGATGTTTTTTCCACAAATATATCGATCTGAAGAAATGGTCGAAAGCAAAACATCGATGTTATAATATCTCTGTTTCTGCTCGAAAGTATCAATGTTTTAAAACATCGATGTATTCGCCATCTCTAGATGCGTCAGCGACTACAAAAATCGACGTTATGGATGTAATATCGACAAAAATTGAAAATTCGATGTCAATAATACATTGATTAAAAACCATCGACTTTTTCAAATTGGATTAGTAACCTCTAGTCTTAAATTCGTGCGCAAAAATTTAATTTGAAACTGCCCGTGCTTGTTAATATTTAATTAAAATGTAAATCTCGGGCGAGACATAGAAGTCTGCTAACGAAGGTAGTACAAATCCAGATATATACAGAATACTCATCGCTAGGGACAGCGTCGCTTGAGACAGCATGCGACAGCATTATCATTTTCCTGCAGTCTTCGTGCGGATTGATGGTAGAGTTCGAGTCCCGACGGAAGTGAATTTTTGCTTCAAGCGAAATAGGTCGAATTCAGCCACCATCTTAGGGCCATTATAGCAGACAGCTGCTTTTATAGGTAGTATTGCGTCGTTTCTCTTATCAGTACCAGGCGAATGCTGGAGCAGAGCCCTAACAATCAGGACCCAGACTGCGCATAATATTGTCCTTCCTCTCTCTTGTTCTATCCTTTTCCCTCACTCACATACACTTACACAAATATGCACAGCACTACCAAACATGTCGTGGACTCCTCTGGGGGTATAATATGTTCTACACTTACGGGACTACTGACATAGCAGTTGATGCGCTCGGAAATATGAATCTGGGATACTTCGAAATACGATACAGGCTAATGTCAGAATCTGGCTAGATCCCGAATTAGCTGGTTAAGAAAAAAATATCCTATAACACGTGGTGTAGCGAGAATCGCTGTTTCGTGGGTCCTTGATACAGAAAAACCAATTGAAAGCGAAACGTGAGGCCGTCTGTCCGTCTGTGAACACGTGTGTCCGTGTGTGTGTGTGTTTTTTTTTAAATAAAATTCTGGCCCTCAAGAAAATGTGCGCAGATAAATTTCTTTCCCCACACGTCATATACAGTTTTTACTGTTTTTTGACTAAATAAATAAATAAATAAATAAATAAACACGAATATCGCCTAAAACAGCGTCTTCCAACTGACGGCCCGCGGGCTGCATGTGGCCCGCCGGATCCTTTTTTTCGAAATTTCCGATCCGAAATTTTTTTACCAACTTAATACAATATAATTGCCACAAATCATCTAATTTTTATTTCATCTTATACTAATTTTCTCGTTGTATGTTCATTAATCATTAAGTATGTTGAATAAAATCAAATCTAATATATATTTGTTTCAGTGTTATCTCAGTAGTTAGGGTAAAACCATCTTAAATTACAGTGCGGCCACGGCTTAACTAGAATTTGCTATGCCGCCCATACGCCTAAAACATGCGCAGGATTTTTTCCAAAATTGATATTCCCCAGTCGGTATGGCTCGCCGCGATTTTGATAAACTATCTTCAAAATTGAGATTACTTTACCTGAAGCCCCGGATATTTTCAAAATTTTTCTCAAGCTCCAAATTTTTTTCTTTAAATTTCGTGTAAAAATAGAATAAAATAGACATATAAAGGTGATATTGATCCAGTTTTCACGGATAACTCTAAATTTCGAAAATGACAAAGTTTGAATGTTTTGGTGTCTTTCTACAGCTACAAAATTGAAAATAGGGATTTTCCTAAAATAATAATTTGTTCTCCTTACTGAGTTCTTTCATTAATGCCATGTACATTTTTTTCGAAAATTTTAGAAATTTTTTGCGCAATATTACTTACAATATGTGCAATTTTAAAAATTACAAAAACAATATTTTCTCAAAAAACGGCTCTAAATTTTTTGTTTAAACATTTCGTAGGAATAGCGGGAATAGCGCTAAATGGATGATATAAACGCCGTATTGTTCATTGCTCTATTCTTTTGTTTTTTCAAAAATTACAAAAATGATTTTTTTATTTGTCTCTCATATCGTTAATATTTACATTAGCGGCAATTTGTTCACATTATTATATTTATGAGTACATGTGCTTTGAATAATGTCATATAAAGTTTCTCAAAAACTCAGTGAAAATTTGTGTTCGTTTCCTGTGAAAACCGAACACAAATGTTCGCATTTTCAGAAACGCTCAAACGCCATTGTCTCATAAATGGCTCCAAATTGTTTTCTTCAAACTTTTCGAACGGATAGTGAAAATTGCACTCTTTAATATGACGTAAAAAGATGGCAAAAGATGGCAGCTGGCAAGAGAATGTGGAAAGTTTGAATAGTTAGCCGAGACCAAGAAAATAGAAAACTAAAACGGGGAGGTCTGTGCCACTCTGTAGCACTAGTTTATGGATTTCACCGATTTTTTTCCATTCTGTACGTTCTTTTGCAACTCTTGGCCATTGATTACCTAGAAGTTCCCGGAAGTCATCCGTCCATCTACGATGTTGTCGACCAATGTTCGTCTTCCCTATTCCCTATTCGTGGGTCCCAGGAAGTTGTTCTGGATGTCCATCTGTTATCTTGGAGTCTTGCGATGTGGCCTCCCCACTTCCATTTTAGTAAATGAGCAGTCGGCATTGAAAACGCATATTTGTTATAAATTATAACCACGGTATACAGCGGCTTAACAATGAACGTTGAACACGAACCATGGCTTGTGGCAATTAACAAAATTCTTGCTGTGCTCGAACCATTTTTTGCATATCTTCAGAATGAAAAAAAAAGTTCTGTGCTTTAGAGAGACACATATGGTAGTCTCCTGCAGTTTTCTGTCCTTGATATTACGACATCTACAGAATCAACAAACAATTCTTCTTTAAATACTAGCGATCATTTTGTTGTTCTGCTCAGGTGTTGTTATTACTACAGTAATCTTCCAG
>JAHLJT010004567.1:26041035-26084413 GCA_031308135.1 Acheta domesticus | reverse complement strand
CCGCCCCCGCCCCTTCACTTCCCCCCCCCCGCCCCACCTCCCCGCCCTCGCCTCCACTCCGATCCCGCCTTCACTCCGACCCCGCCTCCACCCTGCCCTCAGCCACTACCGCGCCCCCGCCTCCACCCCTCCTCCTCCCCTCCCCGCCCCTCCCTTCCCCTCCCCTCCCCCTCCCCGCCCCCTCCCCGCCCCCTCCCGCCCCGCCCCTCCCTTCCCCCTCCCCTCCCCCTCCCCGCCCCTCCCCGCCCCGCCCCGCCCCGCCCCGGCCTCCGTTGCCCGTGGGGACTCCCACATCAGCGGCACGTGACGCCTGCCCGCGAGAAGCACACGTGCCGCTTAACGAACCGTGGGCCCGTCGGCGCCACGCCGTTACCGCCATTTCCGCGAGGAAGAGGCGGAGACGCTGAGGGCACCTTGGATGACTACTTTGCACTCGCTTCGAGGGAATGAATAGCATGCTGTGTGCTTTGATGGTACCGAGAACGTGTGCACGTCAAAGAGGCAAATAATATGTAATGTTGTGTTTGTTAACATAACAGAAAGTGTGTTAGTAATGTGCCTCGCCGTATGTTTTCCATGAAAAATATGTTAATCAACGAAGAAATGCTTGTTAGAAAATAGTAGACATTTTAGCTTTGTAACGAAACTAAACTTAAAACGTCTATTTAGTGCCACCACCCCCATCAGTTACTTTGTCTAAGATAATAGCGTACGTGGAATATTCCAACTAAAACTGAAGTAAATAATATATCATATAAAATGCCGTTTGAGGTGTTGCGCGCATGTCATCAATGCAGTTACGACAAATGTTTACCGTTTTAATCAACTACAGTTCTGTGAATCCAGTATAAGAACGCAAAGACGAACTGATAGTATTATACTAACAGAAAAGGTCTTCCTTAAGTGTTACTTAATAGTGATAATTCTGATTGCTGTACACCGGGTGGTCTAATTTGAATGAATGGGAGATGGACTAATTGAGACGTTCCGGTACTAAGTGCTAGTTCGACAGTCGGTCATTGTATTTAATACATCATTGTAAAGTACACTAGTGTAGCCCCAAACTATATAAAATGGGCACCGCTTGCTCTAGTCGCGTTATTTTATCATTCGGATAATGTTATAATTCTTATGGTGTCCAGCCCGAACAAATGCTCAAACATTAAGAAAACTTCATTTGTAGTGATCAGAATCGTTTTGTTTTATGTTTATTTAGAAACCCATACAATCCCGAAAGTTTTGAGTTCTCGTGGGTCACAACTCGCCACAAATCAAGCAGATACAACTTGATACCGGCGTCGCATGAAGAATCCTACTAATCGATCACCGAATACGATGAAAAACGAATGGATGGCTGTGATGAGAACATAACTAAATCTGCTGAGAAAGCAGAAGACTTAAAGTAAAATTGTTACTTGAATAGACTCACAAGTGGTAACAGGGGCATGCGGAGAAGAAAATTACGACGATGCTGTGGAAACATCTCAACCTCCAGCAACGATATGTTCCCAGTAGTGAACTACGGAAGTGACTTTCTTCCTTACTGGACAAACCTCATTTAGATTGTTCGCCTAATTGTTGTCAATAAGTTAATGTTACGATAAAATGTGTTCTGGATTGATAACAAAAGCAGTCACTGTATTAAGTAAAATTAGCGTCACTTTCTCATAGAAAACACGTTTCTGTAGAAACATTTTGATGAGATTCCTGTGCGGAAATAGTAGTTTATGCAATATGTTTATAATGTTAAGCTTTATTGCATGAGTACATTTTTTGAAAACGAGCGACGTTAGGAGCGAGTTTTCAAATTTGTACGAATGCAATAAAGCAACATTATAAACGAATTGCATACGCTATTTTTTTGTGACAGCATTATAAATTTCTAAGAGAATCAAACTTAATTTTGCCAAACAGCTTTCCTGTGGTGTCTCGGGTACTTGACATCCGTGCGAGAAAACCGTGGTCGGCTGTTCCACTTACCTCTACCTCCCCCCGATTCTCGCGCTGCGATTGGCCGAATGTGTGATGACGCAATCATTCGTGCCAAAAAATCTAATACGTCATCATTTGTGCCGTAAAACGCTCGATTATGAACGATTTCTTGCAACAGGAAAGGTCGTTTGTAATGCTGGAATACAAAAATATAATAATGCATTGTATTTTTCAATCTTGCTTATGCGTTCGCCCTCCCTATCCAGACGCCTCAGTTCTTTCTGCCTCCCGCGAAAGGTCCGAGATTAAAGAGACCCCGCCACGCGAGCTCGCGACCCTCGCCAAGTATGCGAATCGCTGCGTCATACGATCGCTTATATAACAGAGGTAAATATTAAAATGACAAGCAGTGAGGCGTCACGCCCACTTATCCGCGCTGCCAACCTACTTCAGAGACGTCACACAATGGTCAGAAACAGTAGAATAACGCGTAGAAAAGAAACAAATTGTAAGTAATGTCTGTGGTATTAAATGCTCGTTTTCTGCGGAAGAATAATCCGGAAATGAATGCGATGGTTAGGGAGCTAATATTAATGTTGGTCAATGATGAAATGGAGTAGCAAAACAACATATTACGTAGTGGGGACGGTAAAAATTGGCTTCTTTGGTTAATATAATTGGCAAACTTCAAACTCTACGTATTAAAACAGCCCAAAGTTTAGAGATGACGTTTATGAAGAGATGGTGAAATTAATGATGCAATCAGAAATCACAGAATGTCAAGCAAATACATGTTTATAGAAAATGAAAATTTAAACATTAACAGTGGAAGGTTGAACCAGAGTTTTCCCAATTTAAGATTGAGAAGATAACGTACATGTTCAGTAAGTGAACAGGAAGCCTTCAGTGTCAGCTGACTGGAAGAAGACAGGTATAAGCATTATACGATGAAAGTGGATGAGAAATCAATGCTAGAATATCCGAGAAACTAGAACCACTGCGTCAATGAATAGACTGTGGTTATACATATAAATTCGGCTGGTTAGGAATAGATTATGCATTGTTATTAAAACGATTGATAGAATAGGAACTTGTATGAGTGACAGAAGTAGATATAGTGTTTTAATAAAAGCTTGTTTTAATGTACACTCTGAGGTAATCAAATGGTAGAAATAATGTATAAAACAATGAGTCATGCGAGTGTAGTGAATTTCTTATACGAGCGAGAGATTCCATGATGATGAAATCATCGTACCAGCAAGTAATCAAGATGAAAGAACATGATGGAAATGATATACGAAATTGAGGCTTGGTTATCAATACAGAAGACTCGCAATGTTACGAACGTCTAGGACATGTAGGGGTATTGAAAAAGGCAATTTTTTGTCAATGAACCGTCATTTTTAATTTCATTTAATGGAGTTACACATTTGACATTAGACCCTATATTTGCTAGGCAGCTTCGTATGCACAGGTATTCGGAAGGTTCATGAAATTACCTTCTTTGCACCAGAACGTAAACTCCCGGACACGTGTTTATAAATACCATCAGATATGGATATTCGTCACTACATTCACATATGGATATTACACAAAAACATACATATAAATATCACATATGGATATTACATAAAAACATATATATAAATATCACATATGGATATTCGTCACTACATTCATTAGAAATTGAATGAAATTCGGGGTTAAGTCCTAGTTCCTTCTGCTGATTTGCAGACTTCATTCGTACTTTTAGTTGAAAACTCAAAAATATAAAAATACGAACCAATCACAATATATCCATACCTCAAATTCAACATACCTAAGTAAAAACAACATACACTGCTTTCGGTGTGAGACCCGCCCACTGTGCACCGCAGAGCTAATAAGACGCGAGGTGGCGCGGCGCGGCGCGGCGCGGCGCGGCTAGTGGTTCCGGCGCGAAGAGGTCGCGTCGCTCCCAACCAGGCCAGGGCTGCCTCCCACGCCAACACAAACACCGGTCGCATCCCGCGCGCGCCCACAATGCGTATTGTCGGCTCGGGAGCCCCGGCGGCGGCCGGCGCGCAAGGACGCGGGACCAACAACCTCTGGCTCGGGCGCAAAGGCTGGGGGAGCCCCTGTGCAATTCAGCAGCTGCGGACCACGGTGCCGGTCTTTGCTCATTCTCACTTCCAACTTCACTCCCGATGCTTTCTTCCACCTTCGCTCACTGTGACTTCTTTCAACGCCGCTCCTGATTACTCCTTCCAACTTCACTCCCGATGACGTCTTCCAACTTCACTCCCGATGACGTCTTCCTACGTCACTCCCGATGACGTCTTCCTACGTCACTCCCGCATGAAACTAACGGCATAAAAGAAGTTTAATTATCAAAATTCTAACTTAAACTCTGAAAGTTTATCGAGCTTTTTAGCTCTTATATAAAATGTAGTTCTTGGTGCTTAGAACATTTAGCATTTTCATGAGAGCATTATGTTTCTTTAAATAGCGACCCCCATTGCTTCAGTAACCGTAATCTCCATCTGAATTTTCTTATCTGTTGATTACCTTCTCCTCATGTTGTTCCAACATTTTTTTACATTCCACTCCAGTCTCATTGTCTCCTTTTTCGTTTACATATGTTTTGCCCGTTGAAACTTCAAAACAAGACAAAAGATATTTATGCATTTTATTTATTTTTGCAATCTTGGCTCATTTACTTCAACTTATCTGCTTTTATCACTTTCACCCTGTAGTCATTTGTTTTATAGTTGCACTTTTCCATTCCCTACGTGTGTAAATTTATTTTTTATTATTGTATAATATCACAAATTGAATAGCAACTCGCGAATTATGAACTTAATCTGTGTAGGTACAATTATTTTTCCGTTTATCCACAGTAGCCTTTTGTTCTTTCCAAGAATTGTCAAATCATAATAAGCATTAGCACTTTATATTTACTACTACATTTTCATGTTCGCTGCTATATTTTTCAAAGTGCGTAAACCACAATCTTGACGCTTATACATTTCATCAAAAAGCAAAGCTTCACATGCCTCTGGAGGTCATTTCATTTCATTTCATTATGTCTCACTTATGTTTTCTTTTGAAGGTGTTCGAAAAATGTTTTTTGTACAGAGAATACCTAATACAAAAGGAGGCTTTAGTTCTTTATCGATGTTGAAATGTTAAAAGTGTTTCTCAGAAAATTTTATCTCCGCCATAAAATTTATATTAATAAAGAAATGAACTGAAATTTTTGTTTTTATAAAGTGAACCCCTAGCGGATGTGGTGTCCTGTCTGAGCCAACTTGCTGAGGACCATAGCGTGAGGAACCAATAGCGTTTGTAAGACTTTTTTTCTGTTTTTGTCGTTCTTTATACTTTCTACGAGTTCTTTCCAGGTTTATTGTTTCGTAAAGTTGGGGAGTTGCTCATTATTGCTGTACGTGAGTATACGCTCATTAATTGAATGTTGCCGCAGAAGGGTTTTGCAACTGTCGTTAGTCGCAATATTAATATTGTTCGTTGTATTCATTATGTCAAAGTAAAGACTGCAAATTGCCATTCTATCTCATGTCGTTTTTGGCCGTTTGGACATCAATTTATATTAAACAATATGTTATAATTAACTTAAAAACTTTTTTGTTTATTTTCAGTCATGACTTTGGCCAAATAACTAGTGTTTACCTTCAGTTTATTTTTGTAGTCTTCCATATTTTTACGAGGAAATTCCGTACAATATGTATTGAAAATTGTATATAACATTTCTCTATTTCCTCTACAAATTTCTTTTGAAAGCTTAAAAACAATGGGCAATGAACACTTCCCATTTTGTCCCCTCTTCAGTTTTTGAGAGATATCTTTATGGAACTTCTGATACGAAAAGTGCAAAGTAGAATAATGCCAAACAAGTCAATCTTTCATGACGTGTTCTATTTGCTAAACATGTTCCAACAAGATAATGACAATGGAAAATCTACCTTGACATTGGAATTCTTTAATTTTAAAACCCAAATAAATGATGTGAATCATTCGATAGTATCATTTATTGTTCTGAATACATATAACTCTTGATCAAAACGATAAGAAAACAAATTTAAAGATCACTAACTAATGATTTGTAAACAAATATTGGAACATTTAATGAAATTATTTGTATTTACTGAGTAACCTGACGTGAGTTACAATCTGACATGCGTAAATATTGAATCAACACTTGAATCGGGGAAAACAAAAATTTCTGATGTCCAAGAGATTCAACTTTTGAAGAGCAAACAAAAAGGTTGTAAGTCCCTGATATTGAGCACTTTTGCTTGTTACTTGAAGTTGAAGGACGCCCTACAGCCAATCATAGAGGCCTGGGACAACGAACGTTTATGCATGGAGAGTTGTATTGATGTATTAAGTTTCCCACTTTCAACTCAAACCTGATAAAATGAGACATGTAACCTTTTTTTTATTTTGTTTATTATTTATGTTGATTTCTGTTAATAAATTTTATTGTTTTCAATATCTTATATTTTAAGACAGTAGTACTATTCAATACACAGTCAGTAAATTGTATTCCAATTAAAGAAATTATAGTGCTTCTAATAAAAACACGTTATCAATCACTAGTACTATTCAATAAGTAATCAGTAAATTGTATTTGATATAATTCCAATTATATATATATATATATATATATATATATATATATATATATATATATATATATATTATAGTGCTTCCAATACAAACCAAGTTATTTCTATAATTGGAATTACATGAAATACATTTTACTGATTGTGTTTTGAATAGTACTACTGATTGTCTTAAAACATAAGATATTGAAACTAATAAATCCAACTTTGTTTGCTCAGTTTCATTTAAGTATTACGCTTCAATGAAATGAAGTGTCCTCAATGAACCGCCTTGACGTGACCGGATTGCCCGGGTCGGGTCGGGTCGGGTCGGGTCGGGTCGGGTCGGGTCGGGTCGATCTGAGCCGTGTGGTGCGTGTTGCAGCGCGCGTTCGAGGCGCTGGGCGCCATGTCGGTGATGACCAACTGCGGGCTGCTGGCCATCTCGCCCGAGCTGCGCCACCTCAAGCCCGACGTGGGCGCCGTGGAGTGGGTGCTGGTGTTCGTCTTCCTGGAGCACCTGCTGCTGGTGACGCGCCACATCCTGCACAAGGCCATCCCGGAGAAGCCCGAGTGGGTGCGGGTGGCGCTGGCCAAGATCAACTACCAGTCCAAGAGGGCGCTCAAGAACGAGGTGAGGCCCGCCCCCACGCCGCCGTCTCCTCCCACCCCTACCCCCACCGCGCCCCGCGCCCTCGCGCACGCCGCCGTTACGCCTCCACACGCCCACGCCCCCGCCCACGCCGCCGCCCACGCCCGCCGTGCAGGGCGTGGCGGAAGCCCCGCGTTGGCCCTCCAGGGCGGTGGCGGCGGCGGAGGGGGAGGTGGAGGCGGCGGCGGCGGTGCTGGGGCGGTCGCTGAATCCGCCGGCCACGCCCCCGCCCACGCCCCTGTCCGCGCCTCCCTCCCCCATGGCGCGCGCGCGTGCGCGAATCCGCCTCGTGGCCAAGTTGGTGAGGCGCTTCGAGAGCGGGGAGTTCGACGGCGACAGGAGCTCCGTCAGCGACGGGCCGGACTTGTAGGGCAGTGTTGTCAGGGTCGATGCCACGAGCGGGAGTCTGGCACGAGCGCCACGACGAAATCGCCTCTCCACGCAGTTCATTACCTCGCCGCAAGAGACAATGCCTTCACTATTGTAATACGGCGGGGTTACTATTAGTTTACTCTCCCGACGCTAGTGGTGCAGAGAAGCTCGTGGCATGACACGGTGCCGCGAGGCGTGCCACTGCCACCAGTAGGAGGCCTTGACACCACTGTTGTTGGGGAATCGCTCACCGAATTACCGCACAACGACGCTTCTACTGGGTAGCTGGCGGCCTCGTCGAAACAAATAGTCAAAACCACAGAACTTGCCAGATATTAACTTTCGCCTATGATTTTTTACCATATTTGAATATGAATATTAGCACCGCTCTTCAAAATTACTGAAGGGAAAGAATTTCTAACACTACTTCTTTCATGAAATGAATAGTATTGTGCTAAATAAAAAAAATCTGCTTTAAAATCTGAATCTGTGTGTTAGTAAAATATGATTTGGAGAATACTTAAATGCTTGATAAGAAAATAGGAATTTGCAATTTTCCATTACTTTCTTCACATATTCGTGTATTGATTGTGTATTGATATACAAGTAATGTGGCTGAGGTGGAGTCTTTAAAACTTTTTTGTCGTGCGTAGTAAAATGGTCAAAACCATTATTGAAAATGTGTGTGAGAGGGAAAGCAAGTTAATTTTTAAATTATTGGACACGAAAATTTACGCTTTTGTATCTTTTGCTGCCTTTAGTATATTAAGCAGATTTTGCATTCTCTGAAACTTTGTTAGCTAGGTATTTTGGAGAACAATTGAAAGGGACTACAAATATAATGCAATGACTTGTCAAGAAACGCTAAATATTATATTTGATTCATTTGAAAACCGTAAGAAAAAAAACAAATGAATACGGGAAACGGTAATTCGAATATGGGAAACATATTTCATGGTTTTCTTAAAGATAATAATCTTTACATGAAGTTGTATTTATTACTTAGGTTTCCGTTATCATACTTCCATTTTTCATCATCCATCTCCTTCAAAATCGAATACTCTGAACGTGTTGTGCAATTATTATTTTTAATGTAATTTATTTATTGGCTTTAACCTCAGTTATACGCCAGGATTATTTCTTTCAGAGAGGCTGTGAAAAACTACTAAGCTTCGATTTAATGATAACGATATTACTTATTTGAACGTGAATAGTATAAATAATTCTTGAGCACTGAAGAATAAGAATATTTGAAAACCCTTTTCACTGTAATAAATGATTGAGAACTCACATACTTTGTATCATAAACCTCAAAAAATTTGACATCAGAATTATTTTTTTATAATTTTTACTTTTCATTGCCTGTCATGGTTGATTATTTCACTGCGAACTTACATTATATGTAACATACCATTTACATTCCAAGATAGTAAGAGCAAATGATTAGCTATGTTCATATTGATGTTTTGCCAATTTGTTTATATTCATTGTTGCGTAACATTATGAAGTGATCTAGAGTTTGCAATTTATTTTCGAAAGATTTATTCTAATATATTAGAAACCGGCACATATTTATTAACATTCCTGGTATGTAAAAAAGTCTTAATTTTGGAGTAATAATTTTATTTTACATTTATTATGTAATGGTATTTCTTAATTTTTCTTTGAATAAATATTATTTCATTGTTTTTTGTTTTTTTTATTTTTAAATCCATATTTCTCATTTTAAAATAAACACTCTTCACTTTCTTTCGCGCAGAATATGTAGGGAATAAAAATCATTATCGAAACTAAGCGATTGTACTTAAATCTTTGGGGCATAAAATTAAGAGATAATCTTTCGACCATTCACGAGCATTAAGCTTTATTTTAAAATAGCTCTTAACTTTACCAACTAGTGTTTCTTTAATGTAAGGTGGTTTATTAAACTAATTAAAAAATTAAAAAAGCAGATGCTTGTAATTAGCTCCTCTGAGAAATTGATTAACAATATTACTATTAGTCACGTGAAATTATTAAATGACATTACAAATAACTACAATATTACAAACATTTTTCTATAAAACTAATACTTTTATATTGAATTACATTTCAGAAGTATTCTTTGCGTCATAAACACACTTTTGATTCATTCATAGCGTTTCATAATGGACATGTACATGTAGACAGCAACTGAAAAAAACAGCTTTGTAAAACTAATAAATTATCTGATGAGAACCTTGAGGAACTCCAGCGTGAACGGTCTCGGCGGATGAGCAGGGATCAAGAGAACACGTGCACGAACATCGCGGAATCAGATCTTACGCACCGGATACCGCAGATATCGTCAGAGGAACTGTATGAGCCACCAGGTTCTGGGACGCATAAGACCTTGTCCCATCCGCAGGAGTCATGTTTGTCCTTGACGCATGTGACACCAGCTATAAAACTATAGTTGTATGTTGTATCTTTAGGAGTCTGTGAATGGAAGGCACCTCTCTGAGAAACTCATACCACGTTGGTATTCAGTCATTATGATGAATTTACATAATTGCTGATAAATTCTTAATGGTAAATTTCGCGTCACATACCGAAATGTAATCTACGTAATGAAAATTCAACACAAATAGTGAATAAAGTTTAACAATGGCAACAAAATAAAAACCCTTTCGAATGATCATAGTTTTCAATTTAAACTGTCATTTACTTTTATTTCAAATAATAGTCTGTTCTTATTTCATAGAAGATTGTTGATTTTGGTATTTGGAAATGTCATGGAGTAGGAGTTTGTGAATGAAATAGAGTAGTCGAGAAAGCTCAGTATTTTGTCTACATCAATGTCGCAACATCGTGTGTCACAAGACAAGCCTGCTCATATTAAGCCGTGTGCAAGCGTCTATCCCATCTACGGGTGTTTATGCAAGATTATGCTGTTTGCCAGCAATCTTCTACTCTAAGCTTCTACAGTGGAATGTAATGTAGCAGCCCTGAAACTCTCTTCCGCATTTGCTCCCCGAGCTCGTTCTATGATCGTTTTTGAACCTATTGCACGTGACTCATATCATTATGCAAATTGATTAATTGTCTTTTTCTTTAGGTTGTTTTCAACAGGCTTCACATAGTTTTAAAAAAATTCATTACTTAAAGGATAAAAACTAAAGGTCAGGGCGGATCGTATTTCTATTTCTTCAGAGAAATTATATCTTTTGTTGTTACAGAAAGAATTGTATTTAGTTTTAAAATGAACGTGTTGAACGTTTCTCAATATTAGGTGGTTGTGTCTGAAACACAGGTGTAATATGAACGGACTAGTTCTCAATACACAATGACATCGACTGTAACATAAAAAAAATCGGATTTGTTCTCATATTATTTTAAATAGTGTCCTGCCTAACTTAATTGTTTTAGAGGATTTTTAAGGTGAAAATAAAGAATAGGAAGTAACTTTCAGTGTGTGCTTCCATTATACTATTTTTAAGGATCAATTTTCTTGTTCGTTCTTCACGCGTACTTTCTCTAATTGCTTCATTAATTAAGTTCATGTCAATCCCATTGACATAGGATAGATAATTTAATGTACTGCAAAATTGACCCGTGTCTGATACTCGTATTGGCCCAGAAAATGTTTGGCTCGTTACACACTTTTCAAAGATAGTATTTTATTGTTTGTAGTTTTCGAAACGAAGTACGAGTATTGCAGAAATAAATTTTATTTTTTCATAAAATTTCTTAGTCTTTCATATTTCGCGGAAACTGCGTCCATCAATCGGGGGAAAATATTCAAATATATATTCGTCTTGTTCGTTCTCTGTGGTCAGGTAAATTGATACACTTATCAGTTATTTTTAAAACATTTATTCATATAAAGCTGATAATTCTTATATTTATTGCTTGACCTCCTCAGAACAGGTGATAGAAGAAATGTGAAAATTTATGGTATTGGACTCAACTTCGACAATTTGATAGATCTATACGACCCATTTTCATGTTTCAGTTCTGGTGAGGTCAAGCAATAAATTAACGAAATGCCAGGTTTCCATGAATAAATCATTTTAAAGAAAGCTTATTATAAGTTTCTATCCACCAGGACATTGAAATGATTCAAAATGAAATATTACTACAATACAGTATAATACTATACTACTATAGTAGTATAATACTATACTACTATATATTGTATAGCAGAGTCAACGATCATTTTTTGTAATATCCATCACAATTTCAACTCGTCCAGTCTACCCAACCTCCAATTTTCCTCGTCCAGTCTAGCCAACCTCCAATTTCCCTCTAGCCAGTGTGTTCGGTGTTGTATTTGTTTAGCCATTATATGTCCCCTAAAGAACAGTTGGCCCAACCAAAAACCTGTAATGTGTTGAATTCATTTAACCTTCGCGAATTTCACGTAGTCAACGAATTCGGACGACGACGCTGGTTTTGCGATCATAGCATTTCAGTAGAACCAGAATTTGCCTGGATGATCGAGGGGAAACCAAAACCCAGATCAGAATTAGAGATGCGACATCAATGTCGATGTTTTCAAAACATCGACGTTTTTATACAAATATCGATAATTTAAACATAGATATATTAACACCGATGTTTACTAACATCGTTGTTTTGTGATCGATGTTTTTTTTCTTTTCCGATGTTTTTCTTTTGAATCAAAAATTTTCGTAATTACAAAACTGTAAAAGTTAAAATATGAAATAATAACTGCTGAAATGAATAACACTATTATTTATGTGTTGGAACCAAGGAACGCGTTTGTATTACCTTCATCGATCAAACACTCTCACCCGAGAGAACCTCCATGCCCTTGTATTTCCTCTTTCTTTTTATTCATTTCACATATTGACATGTGGTCAACAAATACGCTGTGAGCGTAGGGCCTGCTCTTCTTCTCGTACGCTTCTTCGCCGAATTGATAAACACGAACACTGTCAAATTAAATATTAATACACACAGAATTTAATATTAGAGGTTTCTAATCCAGTCTCAAAACATCGATGTTGACAAATATCAATGGTTTTTAGCCGATGTATTTTAAACATCGATATTTTAATGTTGAACTTCGATGTTTGCTAACATCGATGTTTTGTTATAGATGTCGCATCACTAGACCGGATGTCGAATTCAGTCGCTGTCTGGAGGAGAATTCTAGCGGCCGGCTGCTCTGATCGGTAGTTTTCCGTGGTTTCTTCGATCAACACTTGGGGAATTCCAGAACAGTACCCTTACAAACGGGCCACGGACCGCACGCGATCTTTCCTTTCTCTTCCTTGTCCTATCCTCACCCCTTACACACACACACACACACACACACACACACACACACTTACACTAACATGCACTACACTACTGCACATGCCGGGCTACCAGTCGGGAGCTTAGAGTATATCCCGGCTGGGACGGTGCACCGCTGGTGGGAGATACCTGGTTAAGGGAGAGCACGCTAGTCGACGGTAAGTCGGCGCCGGATCTCGCCATTCAGCGGGCAAAAGATCACCGCCACATCTCGAGGGGAAAAACGCTCACTACACTTACGGGACCAATGACCTCTGTAGTTGACGCGCCCGGAATCACGAATCAACCGACTAGGCAGGATGGCCGGCACGGGGATTGAACCCGGGCCTCCCGAGTGCGAAGTCGGCGCGCTACGTCCTGAGCCATTTCGCTCGGCCGTGTTCGGTTCCGTGGCTCTAAATGGGCTCTTCTTAGCGTATCCCGGCAGCTTCCGCTCCTTCTCGCCCGCAGCCGCGCGTGCTGGAACCAGCTGCGCCGCGTGGCCACCTGCAACACCGGAGATGCGCTCCGCGGGCTCGCTCTGTGTGAATCACGCCGAGAGAACTAGCAGGCGTGCTTTCAAGTCTCATACCGACTGGGTTAAATCGGGAGAGATAGCTCAGGGCATCAACTGATGCCCATTGCAGTGCCTTTGACCGGGAGGTCCTAGGATCGAGTCCCGACGGTGGCATTTTCGACAGTAACTTGTCAGCTAGATGGAGTTCAGTCGCTGACTGGAGGAGAATTCTAGCGGTCCTTTGCTCTGATCGGTAGTTTTCCGTGGTTTCTTCGTAGGGTACTCCTCCGGCAGTACCCTAACAAACGGGCCACGGTCCGCTCGCAATCTTTCCTTCCTTTTCTTTGTCCTATTGCTACACCTTACTTAAACACACTTACTTACATGCACCTCACTATCATATATGCCAGGAGACTGGTCAGGGTCATCGCTTGTCTCGCCCGGAGCGGTTCCTCGCTGGTAGGAGATACCTGGTTGGGGAAACCCCTCTAGCCGATGGTAGGTCGGCACAGGATCTCGCCATCCAGCGTTGGAAGACCACTGTCACTTCCAGAAGGAGGGATGACATATACAGTACTAATGACATTAGCAGTTGGCACGCTCGAAATCACTGTCAATCAATCAATCATTACCGGCTGGGTGAAGCTCAGAGCCAGCATTGCCATTGACTCTGCAAGATTGCGAGAGGTTCTCAGATTCGGCAGTGGTGAGTTTTCAGTGCTAGATCGAATCCAGCCTCTCACTGTAGGAGAACTCCAGCGGCCGGCTGCTCTGATCGGTAGTTTTCCGGGGTTTCTCCGATCAACTCCAGGCGAATGCCGAGCAGTATCTTAATAAATTGACCATGGACCTCGCACGATCTTTCCTTCCTCTTCTTCCTTCTCGCCTAACGTCTCCTCTACACTCGGTTACACACACTTCCCCGATGCTCCGGAGGGGGAGATTCTTGGAAGAGGAATTCCGCGCTAGCAGGACGTTGTTCAGCACAGAATCTCGCCATCTAGTGAGAGAGGAATACCGACACCTCGAGACATGAAAATCATTCACTGCACTAACGGGACAAGTGACCAATGACGTGCTCCGAAACATCGGTAAATCAAATCAACTCATTCATTTCTCATATAAATGAATGGCGCCGCTTGTAGTGACGTGGTAAATCCTTGCATCTTCTGATAGAAACTAACGGGCAATTAGTTATTTAGAAGGTCCTTGAGTCGGGTGTGTGTTCGCGGGACACTTGTAAGCGTAGCCGATGAAAAACACTTATCTAATGTTCGTGCGTTACAGCCATGGTCCATTCATGGACATATTATTACTAGTAATTCTTGACTCTCGCGCATTTCTGGTTTCCCACACATAGGTCAAACGTTTATCGTGCAAAGTTGGCAAACATTACGCAAAGCCGCACCGAGCTCCTCCCCTCCAATCCTTGACCCGTGCAGTTTTGTTTACAGTTCCAATGGCGAGATGATAGGCACTGATGCGCTCCGCAGTTTTACTCATTATGAAGCAAACCGAGTGAACTAAAAGGCCCATATAAATTGATTTTCAACGCCCATATAAATTGACGACTACGCTTACAGTGGCGAGCTGACCGGGAAATCCTAGGGTTCGAGTCTCGACGGGTGGCAGGAATTTCGACATTGGCTAGATAATGAGGTAGAGTTCAGCCGCTGTCTGGAGGAGAATTCTCGGGGCAGGCTGCTCTGATCGGTAGTTTTCCTTGGTTTCTCCGATGAACACGCGAATGCCGGAGCAGTACCCTAACAAACGAGTCACAGGCCGCGCGCAATCTTTCTTTCCTCTTTCTTGTCTTATGATCACCCCTTACTTACATCGGAAAAACGAGGTACATGCACTATACTATCACATATGACGGGAGACCTGTGGGAAGCTTAGGGCTTGTCCCAGTTGGGGCGGTTGCCTCTGGTGGGAGGTTTATGTACCCGTAGACCGATGGGTAGGTCGGCGCCAGTTCTCACCATCCAGCGGGGGAAGATCACTGCCACCTCCCGCGATTAAAAATGTTCTTCACTTACGGGACTAGCAATCATAGTTGACGCACTCAGTATCACTACTCAATCGATCGATCAATCAATCAATCAACGTTTAGCATCGAAGACATCGATGCATTTTGGTCGATGTATTATTAACTTCGATGGCCTCATTTTGAACATCGTGTTTGTTTGTTTGTTTTTGTTTTGTTATTCTAGGTCGTATTAACATAAAGGTCATAAGCGACCACTATTGGGTTTAACGTTATGCAATGATATGGTGATGCCAGGGGGGTGAAAGGACGAACACAAGTACAACTATGCCCGAGGCGGGACTCGAACCCGCGAACTTTGCGTCCGACATCGCTATGACACTACTGCCTTAACTATCTTGGCCACCGCGGATGGGCGTTGAACATCGTTATTTAGCAACATCGATGTTATGTTGTCGATTGTGCGTCGGGGCCAGGGGAATACCGTGAGCAACGTCGGCGACGCGGCTGCGCGTCGCGCGTGGCCGGACTGCGGGATGGAGAGAGCGGAGCGCGGGAGCGAAATTCAGCGCGTGGCGGCGAATGGAAGTGCGTGGCGGACACGCGCAGCCTCCCTAAGCGGCTCCCACGCGCCGCCGGAATCCGCGAGCAGCTGTTCCGCTCGAGGCGTACTGGGAAGTGATTTATACTGCGATTTTCGTAACTTTGTCCCTGACAGTTATCAGCTGTTTCGCTGCCATCCAATCAGGAGCTTATATTTTGGGACAGTGACATCACTATGGTGACGTTCAAGCTCCCGATTGGAGGAAACGGTGAACAGCTGACTTCTGTCAGGGACAAAGTTACGAAAATCGCACTATAGCCACGGTGTAATAGGCGCAGGGATGTTCAGATAGCATTTTCCCCACAGAAGTGGCTCAGGGTATCAACTGGACAGTGTAATCTATCAACCGCCTTACCGCTATTTTTTGAAAAAGATGAGACATGGACGCCATCAGTTGCATTGGACCATGTTGTGTGTGTACGCAACATTTTGGCGCCAAATCTGTAAAAATAGCCTCATAATGAATGAAAAATGTAAATGCTATCAGTCACATCAGGAATTTTATATTTCGCAAAAACCGGCTATAAACTTAGATCTTCATATCTGCTGTTCTTAATTTCACATTATGCAGGTAAGCGCCAGATATTCCACTCATGTTTGTGTAGTTTGGCGCTTCAATGAATGAAGGAAAGAAATTACAGTTTTTAGAGCTGAAAATGTAATAAAACCTTTGAGCACGATTATCTCAAAACTTGTATGATATCGCATAGCCGGTTGATGCACAACACCGTCCAACTGATGTCGTTGCAGTCCCTTTGACCGAGAGGTTCTAGGTTCGAGTCCCGACTGTGGCAGGATTTTCGACCCTAGTTTGTCTGCTAGGGTCGGATTCAGCCGCTGTCTAGAGGGGAATTCTAGCCGTTGGCTGCTCTTATCGGTAGTTTTCCGTGGTTTCTCCGATCAACACCAGGCGAATGCCCGAACAGTACAAACGGGCCACGGGCCGAGCACGATCTTTCCTTCCGCTTTTTTTGTCCTATCCTCACCCCTTAATTACACACTTACAGTTACATGCACTACACTACCACATATGCCGGAGATCGATCGCGAACTTACGTCTTGCCCCGGTTGGGACAGTGCCTCGCTGGTGGGAGATACCTGGTTTGGAAAAATCAGCTATCCGAAGGTAGGTTGGCGCTGGATCTCGGTACCCAGCGGGGGAACCGCTAGCTTCGGGGGGGGGATGAGGAGGCTATTGCTTTCATGCGGCCCCCATGCCACTTATCATAGTTCCCTCAATCACAGATGTGACCCAAGGCCTCGTGTGTTCGGTGTGCAACTTGTCAACTATTATAACCCGGAGGTAACAACGCTAGTTAGGTATAAACGGACTACGACCAACTCATCGTTAACGATTCGCCATGGTCCATAGACTCATAGGAAGCGCAAAGTGGAGGTCATATTCTGGGGAATGGCGCCGCCCGCCCATTCGACACGTGTACTTGGCTCACAGCCCAAGCTCCTGCGTCACATAGGCAGGCCAGGAAATTTGGAAAAGGTAGGTCGGAAAGCCCATCATGTCACTACACATATTAAACATTCATGATCTACCGCGATTTGAAACCACGGACCATCGTTCGGAGACATACACTGCTCTCGTCTCGAAATGAACTCGGCTATTCGGGCCGGCCCGTCACTGGAATATTCGATGTTAAAATCCATTGCGATATCCCCAGGCCGAATGGCCACCCCCAGACTGTCATCAGTCGAACGCGTGACATATGCATTGATAAGTTGAGCTTTGTCCTGTGGTCGGATTTTTCTGTCGCGCTTCAATCGAGCCCGAACACAGGATCAACAACCGAACCTGTCCTCAATCCCCTGCATTCATTCCCTAAGTCAAGTGATTGAAGGCCCTATGTTTTGGTGTTGCAGCGCATGTTAAATAGCCATCGCGACGGCTCTTTATCCACGGTCCATAGACTTATAGGCCAACCTCGGATGGTTTAGAACACTTTTCGGAAATGTAAGGAGTCGAAGATAATCACTTTTGCTAATGAACTTGTGATGAGAAATCTTGTATACGATGTTTCACGCGTGCAAGTTTGAACACCGTGACCTCGATTGGTAGACAACTCATCCTGTGCGTCCCGTCTCCTGCAGCCGCAAGCTCCTGCAGCGGAAGTTGAGCTTTGTCCTCTAATTGGATTTTTCTGATGCTCTTCAACCGAGACTGTTGCAAATCCCCTGCGTCCATCCCCTCAGCCGGCTTATTGAAGGTGCTATATCTTGTTGTTACAGCGCATGCTGAAGAGCCGTCGCCAGCTCCTGCAGCGGAAGTACCGCACCATCCACGGCCCCCACAAGCGCACGCAGTGAACCAGCGGCGGTGTGGCGCCCCGCCTCGCCTCTCCACGCCTCCACGCCCCGCACCCCCACGGCGCGCGCCCCCGCCTCGCCACGCCTCGCCCCGCCCACCTGCGGAGACTCCAACCAGGTCGCCCCAGGACAAGCCTTCGTCTGCCTTAGGAATCCAGGTTGTTAGACCAGTATTATCGCAACTGATGGAAGGTGCTCGGCAACCTATGGATACGCTAAACGTGCTACCAAATTTCTGATAAACTTGTTATAAAGAATGGTTCAGAACAAATGTTTTAAACTTTTCGGGGATATGGGAAGTTGTGGAATATAGGAAGATGATCACATTTTTCCAATGAACTTTTGATGAGAAATCTTGTTATACGATGTTTCACGCCTACAAGTTTGACCATCGCGCTTCCGATTGTTAGACAATTCATCATGTGCTTGTATTTTTTAGGTACACGTTCTAAGTCAAATGTAGGTACATATTCTAAGTCAAAGAAATTTCGTGTATCTACCAAACACGATCGTACGATAAGCACACCTGCTATTTACAGACATTAAGTTCAAAAGCTTATATGTGAAACTTCTTTATGTGATTTTCCACAATATGTCCAGTGGCAGAAAGTGATTTTAGACCCCGCACATGCCCTAGAAGTTTATAACTTGTATTCTGAACCAAGCTCTACACCGTGTTCGAGGAGTTCTATTTGACTATATTTACTTCTTCCAAATTTTTAAGATTTACACTTTCCTACACTTGAAAAATATTAGATGTTCAATCATTCTCTTGGTGATCACCTTTTGCGTGAGAATTGTATATAAGTAAACCTTAGTATTATTATTCATTATCCTTCCGTACTGATATGAATTGCTCAGAACTCTGTAAAAGATGCTTCCAAATATCGAATGATTGTGTTAATTTGATGTCGATTTGTGCCAGATGTATTGGTGGTGTGATACTTGCTGGCAGCCTTTTCTCATGTTTATACTTGTACTTAATATTTGTTGACTATGGGTTCCTACAAAAGTCGCATTCACGCCAGATATAGATAAATGTTAATAATAATTATGATGATGAATATTGCCTAGCGGCTATTTATTTTTTACAGTTTTTTATAGGATAAATTGTTTTATTTTGTATAAAGATGTTACTGGCGTGTACTTATGATATTTTTCTCCTGAATAAACACAATAGGTACTGAAAAAATTCAGGGAGAGCCACTCAGATTCAGCAGCGACAACTAATTTATGGAATCCATAAAAAAATTGTGCTTCCTTGTAGATTATTTGATGTACACATAAAGACAGGCGTTACGTCATTGCCTTCTGTTCACTTAATTAGAGACACGAAAGCAAGCAGCGTTTTTTCAATGCAGCTTTGTATGTAATATATTTGACAGTCGTAGTAATAAATTATATCACAACTGGATGAAGAACAAGGTGCTATATCTCAGGAGTACAGTAGATAAAATTATTTAAATGTAAAGAAGTATTTTGTTTTTATTCCAGTTGTGAATGTTATTTTATTTTTTGTCATTTTATTTCCAGTGTCCTATTCCACGATTCTGTACATTTTATTTCAGTGAGAATACTCATGATTAAATAAATGTTAACTTTCGTAGGCAGTAACACTTTAGAAATTAAAATGCGGTATCGGAAATTTTTCACCGCGAAAACATTTCCGGAAATAGAAAAAATCGGAGAATTAACTCACAGAGCACTGAACTGATAACAATTTTATATTTGGCTGCTATTTCCTTTTTAACGAGAAGACACTTAAATGCAATCGCAAGTTTCAATCACATGTATATAGCATAAGAAATCGTACTCGTTTCATGATTGGTGCCTTACGATTAACGATAAAAGGGATTATTTAATTGTTTTTTGTACCAAAAATCATTAACAACTTAATTTACAACCGGAATATACATAATTACAACAGAAATGTACATAATTACAACAGAAATTTACATAATTACAACAAATCTAAATGATATTTTGATACCACTCCGTGGTCTTCTGTTTCGAGCAGTAAATTACTTTTGGATCTCAAGGGTAGGTGACAATTGCCAAACCGGAAACATTCCCACGAAAGTGCGTAACATAAAACTGTGTTTAGACGGGAGCGTTTACAGCACGAACATTTTAAGAGGCAGCGTTCAAGCTTTCATTTTCGACACGTATCCATCCAGTCCGCCTCCTAGCCAGGGCTGCGTAATGAAGCTGCACCAAGTAATTGCATCCGCGAGGATGGAATCCGAAGAGCGGGAAACCCGCGCGCGCTCTCCGGCAGGCGGGAATCCCGCGGCCTTGGCAGGTCTCCTATCACGGAACGTGCGACAGTTGAGGCAGCGGCGCCTGAATCCGCGATGGGCGGCCCGGCCGCATTGCCATGCGCGGCCGCCCTGGGCGCGGTGGGTCGCCAGGGCGGCGGGAAGGCCCAGCCCTGCCGAGGTCGCAGCAGCAGGAGAAGCCGCGCGCTCCGGCCACTACATCCACAAGATCAGTATTGTCAAGGCCGATGCCACGAGCGGGAGTCCGTGGCACGAGTGCCACGACGAACTGCCACTGCGTGCTCTTTCACGCAGTTCATTACCCCGCCACCAGACACAACTCTGTCCCTATTGTCAAAATGCGGGGTTACTCAGTTTCCTATCCCGACGATAGTGGCGCAGAGAAGCTCGTGGCATGGTACGCTGCCATGAAGCGTGCTACTGCTACTGCTACTGCTAGCAGACCTCGACACCACTGCACAAGTTGGAATGTACGAAATCAGGGTCTATCAACGCTCCATTGGAAGTAGGGATGTGACATCGATGTCGATGTTTTTAATGACAACAATATTGTAAACATCGGTGTATTAACACCTATGTTTTTAACATAGATCGTAAAGTTAAAATTACTGTAAAAGTTAAAATACGAAATAATAACTGAATGCAATACTGAATTTCATGTGTTGAAACCAAAGGAATGCTGTTAATACCTTCATCGACCAAACTCTCTCGATACCGCATTTCGATATCGTAAACCGTTTAGAAGTAATGGGGGTGACCCATAGTTGGTGGACACTCTGTATGCTTCATAATAGAATCACAAATATTATATTTGTTTGTTTTTTTATTTAACAAAAATTAACTTTATTTGTTGAATCTATTATTTTTAATTTATCCACAATATTTTGGGATAAATTAATGTTAAGGCGATTAATACAAGACTGACGGTGCAACGTTAGTGTGCCACCAGATACAGATTGGCATTGCAATGTTTGCCAACTTTCAAATGTAAAATATGCCGTCCATTTTTGCAATTTGTTCACAACTGAAGCATTCTGGTGTAAGAGATGATTTCTGACATTTTGTGAAATTAAGATTATTGATTTATTACACCTTTCGAATGAGATGGAAAGGATCTCTTACATAGCTTTCCAATTCATAAAAAATGACAATGAAAATACATTCGTATGTGCAGCCATCTTTGTGTAGTTAATGCGGTTATTACACATGTAACGTGACACGTGAGTTATCATCATTTGCGCGCGAAGTCAATTGTAATTACGGAAATGCAAAGATATTTAAGTGATTAGGCGGCAAAGCAGACCTTATGGACTGTGCCTCGCCAGAAAAAAGATTTGTTGTTTTTATTATTATTTCTTTGTACGATCAAACTTTAACGCTCCTGAAAAAAAGAAATATGCAGGAATCGACTATTGATCATTATAAAATAAACACGAAAGAGCCATGGTTGTATAAATCTTACAATAGCGGGACTTCTGTTAAAAGAGCGCCTACTTGTGTCTCGCGAGCCTAAATCAGTGGTCAATTAGTTCCAAGAAGGTGCTATGGTAGAGCGTACCTCCATTAGTGTTGCCGTCAGTTTATTTAGTATTTGAAAGACCCTGGTTCGAGATGTCCATTACGATAAAGGTAAGAAGCATAAATATTTCATATTTTATTTGAATTAATTGGAATCTTTCATTTTCAAATACTTAAATTTTATTCATTATATTTAATTTTTAAGAAATATAATAAGGGATGTGGTCGTGAATAAACAATGGTCGCGAATTCTAAAATGGATATTAATTTTTATTTCTGAAAATTAACAGTATGTTCTTAGTCGACAATTAAACCGATGATTTCAATCAAAGAACCATACTATGATAAAAATAAATAATATCACAATGACGTCTAAGGAAATTGGCAAGTTTATAATGTTTTTTCCTTTCATTCTGTTTACATGTTGGCTCAGGTTTAATGAAAATGATTTCTGTGTTCGTACAATCTTTTCAACTTTTTTCTTCTCTGGCAGTTACTTAATGTAAAGGCTTATTTATTTTCAATGCATTAACTGGCCAAACTACTTTTGACGGTAAGGTTACAGATTATACTTGAGAGCTTAGCACCGAGTTTGATTCAAACGCGCTGTAGAGCTTACTTTAATAAGGTTCTTTTGAACATTTTCCCTGCTACGAAAGTGTAGATTAAAAATCCGTGCTCTTTGTGAGTTTCCACGAAGGCCGTCACCAGTGGCACATCCCAGAGGCGACGAGAGTAGCAAAATGTTTTTCGTAATAACCGTCGTTTCTACTGCAAAATAATATTTTCGACGTACGAGTAAATTCTTGGCAGTACTCAAACAAAATACGTGTATTCATGCTCGCCTTAGATTCCCCTAATTGATGTGCGAGGGAGGTCGACTCTTATGAAATTGTGAATGTGTGTGACAAAAATAAATATTGTTTCAGCATTTGTAAATAAATTGAATGGTTTCGGAGAAATACTTGAAAAATAACAATGAAGGTGAATTAGTTTTTATACAGTTTGATCAAGTAGTATTTAAACATTTGCTAGAGACAGGGAAGTAATATTGTCTTTCTGAGTATTGTCTTTCCGCTCATACAGTTTTCTAGTTCTAGTTGTATAATTAGAAATTACTAATCAGAAATGATCTTTGTGTTACCCCTTTTCCATCATTTACGCATTCTCTGCCGTCAGAACTGCACCTTTTCCGCAAAGTCATTACTGATGTCGCCGTAGGAAAAATATCATTAGGAGACAATGTAGGTCATCCCACCACAATATATGTTTTACACTATGTTGCAAGTTATTGGTTAACACCTTGTCGATTACTATTTTGTCTCCAGTAAATGGCAATGCTTGCAGTTTCTAATTTCTCCAATAGTTTTCAAGAGCGTGAACAAGAGGTTTTTTAAAGGTTGCGCCAGAGAAAATACGAAATAAATCAGGGACGAATTATGGATGCAACCAATTAACGAAAAGGGTATCCACTGTGAAGAGTGGAGAAGACATGTCCTCCGCATGCCGCTGCTTCCACCGACAACTTTTCTAGTCGCCAGGTGAACTGATTTAAATACAATTTCATCAGTGTAATTGCCAAACCATGCAAATGTCTAAAATTACAATGAACAGATATTGCTTCTAAAACCTATGTTTCTCATCCCCCAATTTTAGTTTCTCGTATACGTATGTATAGTATACCGAATAATACACTTAGTACAAGGAAAATCCTGCGGAAAATTGATTTCTAGATTTCACCGGTCATATATGTTTTGGGGTCCCCTAAGACTGTAAAAGTGTTGTTTTTTTTTCAAAATGTCTGTTCGTCCGATTGCCTGTGAACGACACGAGCTCCTAAACTATTCGTCAGATTTTTCCTTTCTACGATTCGAGGTATCATAGCCGCACCGTACCCCCACCGTACCTCTTTGTTCTGCTACGCGAGGTGAAGACTTTCAAGGCGCTTGCCGAATATCTTCATTTGTGGCGCCGTACGTGTTCGTTGGCTTTCTAAGAGATCATATGACAATTGCTAAGACAACCACGACACTTGGGAATGTTACTTGATCTTGCAGTAAAGTTAGGGGGGGGACAAAACACCTCAGAACTGCGCATAGAGCGTTCCAAAGCAGCACGTCTTGTCCGCGACGCTGTGTTTTGTTATTTCTGTTGCACGGCGGGTCTAATAACGCTTCTATGTTACATCACATGGCGATTTAGCTTTCTTCTTAGTTTGAACAAACAGCATTATTTTCCAGTCTTATCGCCCAGTATAGTATACTTTTTAATGAAAGAATCTCCGAACAATAGACGTTCAACCTCGAAAACGAAGAAATAAGAAATTTGAAACTATTCTTTGTCAGAAAGCGTGTAAATAAAATTGGCAAACAAAACGTTATTTAAAATTTACTTATTTAGGATAAAAAACAAAAAGTGTATTAACATCTAAGTCAAATCAACCACTATTTGCTATTTCTGTTCCTTGGATAAATGAATTATAATGTATTTGTGTATTGTCGGGACTTACGCTTGGAATGCAGGGCCCCCGTGGGAACTACTACCCCAGACTCCTTGTTTTCTCTGGACGTCCTTGTCAAGGAGTATGGAGACGGAAGGTGAGAAAAAAGAGTGAATGTAGTGCAGTGAAACCAACTCAAACGGTTACTTCTATTAAGCAGCCACACTATTTTGACAGCAGTTTAGACTTCACCCGCCTAAGTTGGCATTGGCCTCAGGGAACTGGCAAAAGTAAAGTGGTGAGAGAGTGAGAAGCGTGTTGTGAGTTTGCGAAAAGTATTTTGGCTGAAATTGCGTTGGAAATCATTCATTGCACATACGCAATTTTTGTTTGAATAAATCGCAAAACCCAGGGCCAGAACCTCATTACCAAATCGGAAATGCGATGCGAACGGACACCTTGGGTGAACGGAGAGGTTACGTTAGGTCGCTTCGTCTAAATAAAAAATTACTAGATAGATAGATAGATTTATTAGTTCGCTTTGAGCTAATGCTCGGTGGCAAACATGACAATTAGAATTAGAACAATAAAAACCATTAACAATTATAGTTACCATTAGAATTAGAGGATATCCTAGTTCTAATTAATTTCTAGTTATCTCTAAATTGACTACTAGTTTCACTAACACTTCACTTCACTACACTACACTGCACTCCCCTTCACTACACTACACTCCCTCCCCTTTCACTACACTACACTTCACTTCACTGTATAACGCTAATATGTAATAATAATAAAAATAACAAAATCTATATACAATAATAATAATAAATTAAGAATTATACCAAAGCTAAAAGCAGTGTTAATAATGGTGATATTTATATCAGTAATAATAATAATAATAATAATAATAATAATAATAATAATAATAATAAAGGTAATTATCTCAGTATTGATAGTGATCTAAATAGAATTTAGTATGTTTTTAAATTTGCCTACATTAGAAGGAAGAGCCTCCAGTGCTTTTGCAGGTAGTTTGTTCCAATCTACTATAGTGCGATTCACAAAGGAGAACTTACCTACATCAGTTGTTTGCTTTCTACATCGTATTTTCCACGGATGGTCTCCTCTGCTTTTGTAATCTGGTTTATGCAATCTCTTACCGATATCTGCCCATGCTGTGTCTCCTCTGTAAGTCTTGTACATTACGCATAAACGCGCCCGTTCTCTTCTCTTAGATAAGGACTCCCATTTTTCTCGTTCATCAACAATGCGCCCATGATTTGAAAACTTACCGGCCCGTTTTTGAATTTTATCTAACGCCTCAATTTGCCCTTTCCTGAACGGGTCCCAGCATGCTGATCCGTATTCTAAAATAGGACGAACAAGTGTAGTATATGCTAGGGATCGGGCATTTGGACTACTATTTTTTAGGATACGCATTACAAAGTGAAGTGCTCTCCAGGACTTTTTTACCGTATTGTTAATATGATCCGACCAATCCAAGTCGCTTCTCAGGACCAAACCCAAATACTTACAGCTTTTTACACGTGGTATAACGTTGGTTCCTAATTCATAATTGGAGTGTACATTTGAACGACACTTGGTAAAACAAATGAATTTACTCTTTTCCGGATTTAACTCCATCTTATTTTTGCACGCCCAGTTCCATAAACAGTTTAGATTTACAGATTCTGTAAAAAATTTTCATCCGAAGATGAGCCAATACTCCTGTATATTATACAATCATCGGCGAAAAGTCTAACTTCCGATTTTATTCCAGTTGCAATGTCATTAATGAACGCTAAAAATAGTAGTGGCCCTAGCACACTCCCCTGGGGGACCCCAGAAGTTACATCGACTTTTGATGAATATTTATCGCCTATCCTGACTGTTTGAGTGCGCCCCGAAAGAAATTCTTTTATCCACAAGATTATTCGATTATCTAGTCCCGTTTCTGACAATTTGGCAATTAAGAGACCGTGTGGAACAAGATCGAATGCCTTAGAAAAATCTAATATTATTGCATCGACCCTACTCCCTTTGTCTAGTGAATCTGCTATGTCCTGACATAAAGCAATAGTCTGGCTGTCGCACGAATACCCAGGACGAAAACCGTGTTGATTTTGAAATAGCCAATCAGTTTTGTTCCAAACTTTTCTAATATACTCTGCAATTAAGTGTTCCATCTGCTTACATACAACTGATGTCAAACTAATAGGTCTGTAGTTGTTAACAACCCTTCTGTCTCCTCCCTTGTGAATCGGTACTACAATTGCCTCCTTCCAATTTTGAGGAATCATTTTATTATTTATAGTTACGTCCATTAACCGCGCAAGGTACGGAATCATGGCTTCCCCTCCCAGTTTTAGTATTTCTCCTGGTATTCCATCAGGACCTACAGATTTATTTCTCCTAATTTTTGCGATTCTTTTTCTAATAATTCCTGCATCAACTCGAAAGGTTTCTATTACGGGTGTTGTTTTACTTACTGGGGTTTGATCCTTCGGCTTGAAAACAGAAGCGTAATGTCTGTTTAAACAGTCCGCCTTTACACTGTCATCTGTAATTAACGAACCGTCTGCTCCGCAGATCGCTGGAATACTTTCTTTGCTCCCTTTCTTATGTCTCACATACTTGAAGAAATTTTGCCAACAGGTCAATCGGTCGTTTAGAATTGATTTAAGGTAATTTTCTTGGCTCTGTAATTTTAAAGCTAATAAGTCTTTAGATAATTGTAGAAATTTATTTTTCTGTTCCTTATTTGAATTACGTTTACTATACGCTTTCCTAACATGCCTTTTCAATCGCCTCACTTCTTTGTTGTAGTACAAGGGATCCGAGTGGTACCGTAGTTTCCTGGTAGGCACGAATTTTGCTAAGCATTCTGAAATGATGTTCTTAAAATTTGTCCATATCTGTTCTACTGTACTTCCGCTAGAAGCCCAAGTTGGATAATTGTTTTTCAAATATAATTGCATGTTTGTGACGTTTGTTCTAGAGAACTGAAAAAATTGTCTTTCTTTTACAAGATCATTTCGCTTACCCTCTCTGCACATTTTTAGAAGGACTCCTTTGTGGTCGCTAATTCCAGGAATTACTTCACAGGCAAGAAGTTTGTCCACCGGTCTAATAAGGAAAACGTCCAGTAAAGCATTATCACGGGTCGGTTTGGTCACAACCTGTGTTAAGCCGTTCTCCCAAACTAGCTCGTTAACGAGACCTTGGGTGGCGCCTTCAGCCCCCACATCCCCCTCCCAGGTAGCGTGCGGTAAATTTAGATCTCCCCCCAAAATGACGTTTTTTCCGGTTTTCCTGGTTACGCGTGTTCTCTCTGCAAGTCTTGCCAATGGTTCATGTCCATCTTGCTGTGATCTATACGCGCCTATAATTTCCCATTGATTATTCGAATTTTTATCTCGGATGTCTACACCTATGATTTCAAATTTGTCGTCCACCCATGCCTCTGTTGCTTCAAAGTTATCTTTTATACATATAAAAACTCCCCCACCAATGCGATCTACTCTATCACGTCTGAATGTTAAAAAATTTTGTCTGAAGATTTCAGCGTTTAATATTTCCGCATTGAGCCATGACTCCGTACCTATCACGACATCTACATTATAAGATTCTACCGTGTTCCAGAATTGAACAGTTTTATTGTAAATACTCCTGCAATTAACCTGCAAAATAACCAGAGACTCACCTTCTGCATAATTCATTAATCTAATGCCGCCGTCCCTCGCTGCCATCGCTGCATCACTGCACGTTGCCGCTGCGTCGCCGTCCCTCGCCGCCGTCACCGCGCCGCCGTCCCTCGCTGCCATCGCCGCACCGTCCCTCGCTGCCATCGCCGCACTACCGACATAGCTGAACACGAAACTGTAAGCCTTGACTCTCAATAGCCTTAGAAACTTCTCACCAACAGCCTTCTGTTCATAGTATAATGGCTGCTGTCCTACGTCACATTTACGTACATCATCTATCCTAACCACATCGTGTTACCTGTTGTGCCCTTCATCCGGAAGAAGTCCGAACACTTCCAAGGTCTTTCTATTTCGGACTTCTAGAATTTTCAATAATGTGAACATTAATTTAGCAATTGGATTTCTTCCCTTTTTCGTGGGGCCCGCCAATTTTTTTTCTGCCGGAAATCCTCCGTTTTTCGGCGCAGCAGCATAACTTTCCCTATGCTACGTACGAGTATATTACTCCATATGCTGTACGGGAAAATAAAAACAGTGTAAGTGTACGTGCGTAACAGGGTAAGTGTAAGAACAATAATGGAAAAGTGATACAAAAAATGTAGATACGACACACGTGAATAAAAGTGGTATAAGAAAAGTATAGTGTTGTTCAAAACTATCAATATGGAACTATTATCTTAAGTAGAATAGTAAAAAAACATGTTTAACAGTGTTTTGTATAAATTCATTAGTTAAATGAGTTATGATGTGAGGTCCCCAAGGTGACTGCTCGAGAATCAACTTTATAATGTAAGCCTACTTGCCCTGTGCTAATAATAATAATAATAATAATAATAATAATAATAATAATAATAATGATAAAGCGGTTCTCAAAATTTCCCAAGATGATAAATGCCGCATTTGCCAGGAGCAAGTAGAAACCATTGATCATATTGTCTCAGCTTGTCCAATCCTAGCAAAGACAGAATACCTGAAAAGACATGACAGGGTGTGTATCTACCTCCACTGGCAGATCTGTACCGGCCCTCAAAGTTCCAAACACAATGCCTCAAGTGGTACGAACACTCACCAAAACCGGTGACGTCTGTTGGATTGTGTACGATATTGTACGACCAACAAATTCAAACTGATCGCACGATAGCGGCAAACAAACCGGATATAGTTATCCGAGATTTGGCGAAAAAATCGTGTTACTTATTGATGTTGCTGTACCTTGCGATCAAAACGTCGTTACCAAGGAGGCAGAGAAACGTCTTAAATACAAGAGTTTGGAAATCGAGATCAGCCGAATGTGGGGCGTAAAGGCACAGGTCGTCCCGATAGTTATCGGAGCTCTGGGATTTGTTCCGCAAAATTTGAGTAAGAACTTGTCTAAACTCCCAGGTAATTCAAAAGACTGGGAAGTGCAAGAAATTGCTTTATTTGGAACAGCCCACATTTTGCGTAAAGTATTGTAGAGGCACTGATAGTCACCGGATCTGCTCCTTAGGTAGCTGGTTGCAACCTGGAGTAGATCTTATATTCAGCCGACTCAAAACATCTTTAGTCGTGATGTAATGGGAAAATAATAATAATAATAATAATAACCAATAATAATTAGTACCAAAACATACAATGCATGCAATTCAAGTGTTGGAATTACCATTCTCATGCGTGGAACAAATGCAGAAAGCAGTAATACTGGATAGCTGCAGAATAGTAAGAGAATTCCTGGATGTACGACTGATTGGGACACGATTGATTGAAATGTCAAGAGTAATATTAGTTCGTGTCTTGTCTCTGCGAGACCGACCGAGCCTAGACCAGCAATGGTCAGGTGAATGTTCCTGCACATAGTGCAGAGAGTGAAAAATTCGGATAGTAATAATAATAATTCATTTTCAGTGGATTTAAATTAATATTACACACAAAACACTTGATTCTATTAAAGTACTCCGTTTGCAGCAAGCGATGTTTTGTCACTTGACAGTTTTACCAAAAAAGCGGAGAGACGACGCAACGCTGAGCCCCTTTGGCACATGTTGTGCCGGTGTCTGCTGCGACGCGGCAGCCGGTTTGAATTTCCGCCAGGAAGTGATATTTAAACTCTATGTTCTCGGACACAGTGTAAAAAAACTAGCTCTGCCATTCCTCATGAAATTCAACACAATCTGGGATATGATTTATAACGGGAGCTTCAGGGTACCCTAACGGTACCAAGCAAAATATTAATTTTATTGCATTTTATTTTCCATGAAAACTGAGGTAAAGTACATCTCCGTCATCTTCCCAGAGCAAAACTGGCCTTGGAAAAAAATGAATTAACTTCGATCAGGACTTCAGCGAAACCATTCTTTCCACGCCGTTAGTTTCTAGTAGATGAAAGTGTCCTGACGCATCTGCAAGGAAAAGCCGTTCAACGCAGCGAATATAATGGGCGGAACATTGAAGCACCATTGGCGACGTGCACATACTACCCATTGCGGATGAACAATGCCTCTTGTTCTGTTCTCTGGAATGATTCTGCAATCCCACTTTCGCCTACTGCAACGACTTTCGGTTTTTGGGTTTTATGGTCAGAGTGGTAGGTAGTGGTAGGTCCCTGGAGTTCGCGAGTACAAAATGTTATGGTTTCCTAATTCACAGATCGTAGTTTTTAACAAAAAAGTGTAGCGAATGGCCTTTCTTTTTGGAGATATACAGAAGTGCTGCAAGAAGGTAACTCGTTTTTCTACCAATGCTATTGAAAAATTAAATTTAAATATTAGAAAGTCTTAAACCAACATCAAAACATAAAATAGCACTTAAAGAAAGAATCCTTTTTTAAAATAATTGAAGATTTGAAATAAAAAAGGATGTGAGTGCCATTTTTGTTAAATTTACATTTTTACCAGAATAATGTTGAATGAATGAAGACTTATAAGAACCATAGTCCAGACACATTTCTTGATAATGTTTCAGGATGATTATGAATGTCAAAAGTTGTATGTGCTAATACGTTTAACGTATGTATAAAATAATTTTTCTCGAAAGTATGAAAATGGCACTTACATCCTTTTTTACTTCAAGTCTTCAATTGTTTTCTGTTGGCTCCAACTGTTTTCCTTTTATCACAATCTACAAACTTTTAATTTTTTCGACTTCGTGGTGGTGGGGTCACTATGCAGCAGTAGCACACGTATCGCAAATTGTATCGATGCTGCGTTTTACATGGTATGAAATCGGCACATTTCCTTAGCGTATTATAAACAAAAGGAATGTGAAATTCTGGGCAATCATTTTCAAATATTATGAAACTTTTCTGATTACACTTTCGTTTTTGAAGCTAATGCTAAAGAAACATAGCATCTTTAGCAGACAATATAGGATACTCAAAACATACGAGACGATAGAAGTATTTTTATTAAAATTCTTGACCGTACTCTCATTTCAAATGGTAGCAATGGGGACATGACGGTCCTTTCTATCTCAACCTTACTCCAAAAGGAAGAGTGAGTGATGCGATCGTCTTCGGAACCCATTTCGAGAGTTTGAGGCAGTAAACTGTTGCACCGTATGCACCCCAAAGGAAGTCTCTTTGATTCGTAAACGGTGACATTTTATCTTATTTCTGCAACAAGCCTTTCTAGAATTCTCCAAACATCATCTCAATTCAAAGCAGATATTTAGCTAATGACGAACATTCGAAGACGGGTCTCAAAACCCAGGATACCGCAGTCAATGCTACACAGGATATTGCCGCTGAGCGACTGCAGTCGGTTGACGAACATGAAGCCCATGACGCAAGAAAATACACATCGCATGCAACTTGCATCATGATCAAGCTCCTTTCTTAGATTATCGATCCCAAGCAGCACCCGTGAAGCAAAGAGGAGCATCGCTGGGAGCAGCAACGGAGTGTGCAGCAACCGATATCCGCCGCCCGGAAGCCGGCGCGGGACCGGGAGCGGTGCCTTCCGGCTGCCGTCGGGGCTCACTGAGCGTCGCGACGCGTCGCCGACGCCCCGACGGAGGGGAAGGGGGGGGGACGCCGGGCGCCGCGCCGCGCACGTCCTTCCGCTTCCGCCTGGCGCGTGACGTGACGTGACGTGGCGGCGGTGGCGGTGGCGGTGGCGGTGGCGGTGGCGGTGGCGGTGACGGTGGCGGTGGCGGCGGCGGCGGCGGTGACGGTGGCGGTGGCGGCGGCGGTGGCGGTGATGGCGGCGGTGGCGGTGATGGCGGTGGTGGCGGTGATGGTGGCGGCGGCGGCGGCGGCGGTGGCGGTGATGGCGGTGGTGGCGGTGACGGTGGCGGTGGCGGTGGCGGTGGCGGCGGCGGCGGCGGCGGCGAGGATGGCGGCTGACGCGACGCCGTGCCGGCCAGCCAGCACGCAGGCACGCTGATGCGCGCGCACGCCACGGGAATTCCGACGTCACGTGTGCCACTGGCGGCCGGGCGCCGCGCCACCTGGTGCAATGATGCGACTAGTGATGGCTAGGGCCTGGATTTTAATGTCATGTCATATATTTTTTCTGAAACTTCGGTTGAATTTTAAAACAATTTATGCACTAATCCAGGCATTGTCGAATAGAAAAACGAATTTTGATTGTGCATGTAAAGTCATATTTATGCCAATTTTAGTAAAAGGTCATTTTTGGACAAATTTTGCCCTAAATGCCTATATTTGTCATATTTTTCAGCACACAAGAATAAAAAGCTTTAAACTCTGATAAGGGGCCGTCCATAAATTACGTAACGCAAATTTCGAGTATTTTCAATAACCCCCATTCCCCCTTATAACGCACTTCCCTATCTCTATGTAAATCAGCGTAACGCCGCCTCAGATACTCTCCCTCCCCTTTTCGCGTTACGTAATTTATGGATAACCTCTAATCTGTTCTTGAGTAAATTTTGTATTGATTTTGTACCTAAAAAAATCAACAGGAATTAAAAAAAATAAGCTTATATAAAGCCATATTTTATTTTTTCAGGTCATATATAGGTTTTAGGTCATGAATGCTTGCATATTTCGCTTATTTCTAGGTCATTAAAACGCGGGCCCTAGTGATGGCTAAGTTTAGCAAAACATCGATTCATCGCCAAAACATTTTCCATGTCTAAAAATATCGATGTTTTCAATTTGATGAACATTTCGAAGTATCCTGGTTCTAATGTGTTATATAAGATGTTAATGCTTGTTTCAAGTATATTCTACCTTAAACTTGACTGTTATTTTAATTTCCTAATAAATTTTCTATGTATTGAAGGTTCAAATTTCATTTTAAGGACATAACCACGCACAAAATTATCAAGAATGTAGCAACACTGGAGAAAGGTTGCGAATACCAAACGGTATCGTGCCGCCTGGGGATAGATAATAATGACAGTTGTCAATGGCTGTTGATTGCGAGCAATCCACAAATAAAATAAATACTGGAAATTTTATTTATATGATGATCATTTTTTTGAAAACATCGATTTTTTTTTCCACAAATATATCGATCTGAAGAAATGGTCGAAAGCAAAACATCGATGTTATAATATCTCTGTTTCTGCTCGAAAATATCAATATTTTAAAACATCGATATATTCGCCATCTCTAGATGAGTCATCGACTACAAATATCGACGTAATGGATGTAATATCGACAAAAATTGAAAATTCGATGTCAATAATACATTGATCAAAAACCATCGACTTTTTCAAATTTGGATTAATAACCTCTAGCTTTAAATTCGTGCGCACAAAATTTAATTTGAAACTGTCCGTGCTTATTAATATTTAATTAAACTGTAAATCTTTGGCGAGGCACAGAAGTCTGCTCAACGAAGGTAGTAAAAATCCAGATATATACAGAATACTCATCGCTAGGGACAGCGTCGCTTGAGACAGCATGCGACAGCATTATCATTTTCCTGCAGTCTTCGTGCGGATGATGGTAGAGTTCGAGTCCCGACGGAAGTGAATTTTTGCCTCAAGCGAAATAGGTCGAATTCAGCCACCATCTTTAGGGCAATTATAGCAGACAGCTGCTCTTATAGGTAGTATTGCGTCGTTTCTCTTATCAGTACCAGGCGAATGCTGGAGCAGAGCCCTAACAATCAGGACCCAGACTGCGCATAATATTTCCTTCCTCTCTCTTGTTCTATCCTTTTCCCTCACTCACATACACTTACACAAATATGCACAGCACTACCAAACATGTCGTGGACTCCTCTGGGGGTATAATATGTTCTACACTTACGGGACTACTGACAATAGCAGTTGATGCGCTCGGAAATATGAATCTGGATACTTCGAAATACGATACAGGCTAATGTCAGAATCTGGCTAGATCCGAATTAGCTGGTTAAGAAAAAAATATCCTATAACACGTGGTGTAGCGAGAATCGCTGTTTCGTGGGTCCTTGATACAGAAAAACCAATTGAAAGCGAAACGTGAGGCCGTCTGTCCGTCTGTGAACACGTGTGTCCGTGTGTGTGTGTGTTTTTTTTTTAATAAAATTCTGGCCCTCAAGAAAATGTGCGCAGATAATTTCTTTCCCCACACGTCATATACAGTTTTTACTGTTTTTTGACTAAATAAATAAATAAATAAATAAACACGAATATCGCCTAAAACAGCGTCTTCCAACTGACGGCCCGCGGGCTGCATGTGGCCCGCCGGATCCTTTTTTCGAAATTTCCGATCCGAAATTTTTTTACCAACTTAATACAATATAATTGCACAAATCATCTAATTTTTATTTCATCTTATACTAATTTCTCGTTGTATGTTCATTAATCATTAAGTATGTTGAATAAAATCAAATCTAATATACATTTGTTTCAGTGTTATCTCAGTAGTTAGGGTAAAAACCCATCTTAAATTACAGTGCGGCCACGGCTTAACTAGAATTTGCTATGCCGCCCATACGCCTAAAACATGCGCAGGATTTTTTCCAAAATTGATATTCCCCAGTCTGTCTGGCTCGACTCGAGGCGCCGCGATTTTGATAAATTTTCTTCAAATTTGAGCTTTATACAAAGCCCCGGATATTTTCAAAATTTTCTCAAGCTCCAAATTTTTTTCTTTAAATTTCATCTAAGAATAGAGTAAAATACACTTACAAAGGTGATATAGGTCCAATTTTCACGGATAACACTGAATTTTGGAAAATTGCGAAAGTTTGAAGTTTTTCGGCGTCTTTCTAGAGCTACAAAATTGAAAATAGAGATTTTTCCTTAAAATAAAAAAATTGTTCTCCTTGCTGAGTTCTTTCATTAATGTCATGTACATTTTTTCGAAAATTTTAGAAATTTTTGCGCAATATTGCTTACAATATGTACCATTTAAAAAATCACAAAAACAATATTTTCTCAAAAACGGCTCTAAATTTTTTCTTTAAACATTCCTAGGAATGGCGGGAATAGCGCTAAATGGATGATATAATCGCCGTATTGCTCATTGCTCTATTCTTTTGTTTTTTTCAAAAATTACAAAAATGATTTTTTACTTGTATCTCACATCGTTAATATTTACATTAGCGGCAATTTGTTCACATTATTATATTTATGAATACATGTGCTTTAAATAATGTCATATAAAGTTTCTCAAAAACGCAGTGAAAATTTGTGTTCGTTTTCTGTAAAAAAAAACAACAAATTTTCGCATTTTCAGAAATTCTCAAACGCCATTGTCTCATAAATGGCTCCAAATTGTTTCTTCAAACTTTTCGAACTGATAGTGCTAATTTCACTCTTTAATATGACGTAAAAGTCATTTCGAGGTATTTTTTTGTTCTTCGAAAAATGACACAAATGTAATTTTTTTGAAAGATCTCTGACACCGTTAATATGCACTTTTCCAGCAACACACTATGTTTTTGTGAGTTAAAATGTTTCAAATTACTTCAAATTAAGTTTTTCGAAAACTCGAATTTCGAATTAACGATAGCGCTTACAGGCCATTTTCTTAAAAACGGCTGCAAATTTTTCGAAGAAAATTGCCATTTAGGACGAGGTTTTAATGTTCTTTAATATTCTGAAAAATAATATTTCCGCTCTACAATTAGGAAACCGAAAAATTGAGAAAATCAAAAAAATGAACTTTGGGCGGCAAAAGATGGCAGCTGGCAAGAGAATGTAGCAAGTTTGATTAGCTAGCCGAGACCAAAGAAAATAGAAAACTAATACGGGGAGGTCTGTGTCACTCTGTAGCACTAATTTATGGATTTTTCCGATTTTGTCCATTTTGTATGGTCTTTTGCAACTCTTGGCTATTGATTACCTAGAAGTTCCCGGAAGTCATCGGTCCATCTACGATGTTGTCGACGAATGTTTCTCTTCTCTATTCCCTATTCGTGAGTCCCAGGAAGTTGTTCTGGATGTCCATCTGTTATCTTGGAGTCTTGCGATGTGGCCTCCCCACTTCCATTTTAGTAAATGAGCAGTCGGCATTGAAAACGCATATTTGTTATAAATTATAACCACGGTATACAGCGGCTTAACAATGAACGTTGAACACGAACCAAGGCTTGTGGCAATTAACAAAATTCTTGCTGTGCTCGAACCATTTTTTGCATATCTTCAGAATGAAAAAAATGTTCTGTGCTTTAGAGAGACACATATGGTAGTCTCCTGCAGTTTCTGTCCTTGATATTACGACATCTACAGAATCAACAAACAATTCTTCTTTAAATACTAGCGATCATTTTTGTTGTTCTGCTCAGGTGTTGTTATTACTACAGTAATCTTCCAGGATCTTGAAAATATGAGTTTTTAGAATGTGTAAGAGAGTATAATGTGTTCAAACATGTTAGAAGCCTATATTTTGCCTGGTCATGATCCTCGAGCCCTTCGATATGAGATTCATTACACTTGTGGCCAAAACCTGCGGAATGCTTTCGGATTATTCAATAAAAGCATTAAAAATTCACTACACATTCTTTGCGAGGCTGATGCATTTTTAAGCCAAAAGTTATTAATTTTGTCGCTGTCTTGGCACTTACAATTCGTTGTTAGTCTTATTGTTTCAATTTAGAAGCTCTGCTTGGGCACAATCATCCCTGCCGATTTCCGAATTGTTTCTAACCAATTTGCTTCAGCATGATATTCCACTTCAACCGACTAAATACCTGCCCAATAGATTTCGATTTCTTTAGTTTGTGTCCCGTTTATATCAGTATCTTCTATGTGTAAATACTTATATAATATTTTCAGGTCTCTTTTAAAGCTGCCATTATGATTCTTTTTCTAATGACATTTTTATTACGTCTTAGCCGTTTTGCGTACGCTCTTAATTTTTGTTTGACTGTGTCAGATGATATGCTGTCTTGTTTAACAAATTGAGCATGCTTATAATACATTTTTCTTACGGAGTGTGTTCTATTCTTAAATCTGTCATTTTTATCGTGGTGTCTGTACAATCGAGAGGAGTGAACAGGAATAGCGTGATTCATTCATGTCGTTCATTCGGTTGACGGGAGCGGACAATGGCTTCTGGGCAACGGGAAGCAGGACTGGCTGGTGCCACTGGCGCGGCCTTTGGCAAGGTCGCCAGCTGCCCGCTGCAAACTCCCCGAGCGTGCACCGATCGCCAGCTCTTCTCGCTGGCGCGCCATTTCCTGTTCCGATGACACTGAGACCCATTCTTTTCGGTTTCTGCATTAAAATAAACAGGAATATGTCGTAAAAAGATTATGTAGTTGTGGAGAGGGTAAAGGTAGAGTATTTCTTTCAAAGTGTCAAATCAAAAACGGTGTTGCTGATTCAATTAACCCTGTAAAACCCTTTTTTGTTTAACCGTACAAGTATGATTTATTATTATTATTATTATTATTATTTACATTAATTACAAATATTATTCATTAATACATTTATTTAACAAATTACCCCTAAAATTAATTTCAATCATTATAGATTCACCACGATCATTATATATTTGCTGCGGAGCAGCAAGTGTAAAACATCGCTATTTTGTAATTCGTTATGCATAATATGCACAGGTCAGTTCTTATACGATTTTTACATCAATTTGAGTAGAAAATAAATGAGGTATTATCAACAGAAGAGGGTCGCTTTCTGATTGTCATGAACACGTTTTATGATCGTGTCGCTTTTGTAAATGTATTCCTTCTTGTTCGGCATACCTATTTTCTTTTTAGGAATTTCAAACTCTCAATCCCTAATTATTTGAATACATCGCAATGTGGAAAAAATTATGTTTTTTTCTGTTGAATAGTTTAATTTGTTTACAGAATAATACAGAAATATGAAGATAGATCAATATAAGAAAGTATTAAAACTTAATATTGTTTTATTGACAACTCGAGATTGATTTCATGTTGATTGAGTAAATTTCTCTGTAGATAGTGAAACGCACGATGGCTATGAAGGACGCACTCTTCCTGACCACCGGCAAATTAAATGACACGCTCACGACAAGAGCATTGTTTGACAATTAATTAACCTTTTTCTACTCCTATTGTATAACGCTGTCATTTGAGGGCTGCAATCAGTTGCATAATGATAGTCATTTCCATACAGTTTTCATTATGATACTTGACCAATCACAGAGAAGTTTACAAACCCAGTATTGATACTTAATTAATCATTGAGAATCGCTTTAGAAAATGTTTCGTTCGATTGCCTTCATTAAAATTTATTTGATATAATATTATGCTCAATAGTTTTAATTTATTTTATTATTAGTATTTTTCGTGGTATATTATTTAAAATAAAGTGGATCGTAATTTCACTTTGATCCTATTTGACTAGCGCAGTACTCCCTAGCAGGCGGACAGGTAACCACTGCCACCCTCGGCAGCAAGCGAGGGAAGATTTAGGTAGCTGTCCGCTAGGTGGCTTTGGCTGAATCAACTGCCACGAAACTATTCATTGTAAAAGCTTAACTTATAAAAGTAGAAAAAGTACAGTATGAAACTCGATGTAATGGGTATTAATACACTCGTGTGAAGTTTACGATACTCGCTCGTTCCTCTCTTGTATCGTAATGTCACACTCGTGTATTAATATCCATTACATCATCGTTTCATAATGTACTATTATTCTGTTGGTTCCCAACGGGGTCAAAATCTATCTCCAAGGGGTGGATACAATTCGAAGTGGGGACGATGATCAAGGTTCGGATGGGATGTCGAAAAGAGAACATGACTGGAGACTCATCGGTCTAATCAATATTGATTACAAAATATGTAAATGAAGTTGATAATTATATTCTTCTTACGGAAAGCAGCAAATATCTGATAATAGATGAAAATACCAAAACCCAAACCGGGTTTCTAATGTGGGCCCCTCGATTTACAGCTCTGTAGAGTGCTGTTGTCTATTGGAAACGTACTAAAATAGTAGTTCTTTGCAAGACCGCAGCTCAGTCAAGCGGTAGTGTCTTCATCTTCAGTTGTTGCCGGGCAGTCGGCCATTAATGCGAACAGTGAAAGCCGAAGTTTCTTCAAGTGCTTATTCTTGCTTCTTTATGGGTAAGTCCTCTAACCATTACATTATTTTGAAGGGCGCATTACAAGTTATTGATATTGGGTAACGTAATTTATTTTACTTGCCTTGTAAAAATATTGTTGGCATTTGTAATAAAAAAACACTCTGGTGCCTAACCCCGAGCCTCCCAAAGGTTCCTAACGCAGGCCCCTAATATTTCGTCTGGTAAAATAAAAACATTTAAGGTACTTGACACTCCTTACTCTTTAGGAATCTAATAAAAAGCTAGAGCCTAGTCTGAAGTATTTTAGTTCGAGAGGGCAGGAAGAAGAAAGAGGTCAACAGTCAATTTCAGATTATAATTCCAGAGAAGTCGAAATGTAAGAGATTTAAGAAAATCTTGAAGTTAAACAAAAGTCAATAGGAAGATTTCAGCTCCAGCGAGGAATCGAACCACCTGTCCACTGGCTCTTCCGAATTGAAAGTTTTACCAGGAATATCTTCACTCTCAGGTGAAGAAGATGCAATTGTTTTGTGCAACATTTTCAGAGGGCTGTAGGATAACAATGGATGATATATCGAAAATGATGAAACGAAATAGAGGGCCTGGGTTTGGGTACTTTCCTTTACTTGTTTGTATGTGTAAGTATTGAAAATTATAATCATTTAAAAAATAACATAAATCTAATAAACCACTTCCTTGGAATTTGTATTCACATTCACATTTGTGACCTTGGTAAAAGTCATTTACGTGTAGTTATTTGTGTTATGATTATGTTGTTTGTTTATATTACGAAAAAACTGAAAGAGCCGATAAAGCTCAGCATTCGTTTAAAAGGGGTCAATATAAGAAAAATGTTGGGAATTCTTGTTCTAAATCATTAATAAATTAAACGATTGATAATTTGTTTAATAAAAATGCGTTTGTCTTCTCACTACCCAACATTCATTACCCATCACAAAGCTACATAATGCAACTGTAAGTTGGGCTTTTAATATACTGCAGTTCTTTTGAACACAGCAATGACTTCGCCATTCAGCATCTACAAAAGTAAACCTTTTTTCCCTAACAGAAAGAAAATTAACGGTATAGGTGTATTCCCACTCATGTTGCCTGAATCACCGGCAAAGGCCCACTGACGGCCAAGGTTTTCGGTACCGGCGACCGCCATCTGCCCCTCCCTCCCCCTCCCTCCATTCCTCGCACTGATTGTCCGAGCGCCTGTTCACGGAGGGGAAGGCAGCTCGCACATCATTTCTCCTCCAGTTGGAATCGCTGATGTAGACAGAGCCCGAGTGCGACGAAAGCTCGAATAGTACGTGCAGTTAGGGTCCACACTGGACGCAAATAGTGCGAATGAATAATTCACGTGTCGAGTTGAAGTCTTAACGTCATTCCATTGCGATGTCCGTCGGAACCCTTTTGCCTGTGGTAAAGTTAAAGTGGTATCCCCTTCTCCTGCACGCAACCTTCCACATTTCAGAGTAACCGGGAAAAGTCGATCATATAATGTTGGATGGAGTGCTGTTTCTTACAGAACTGGCAGATAATTCTACTGACGTATGTTCCACTTTAGAACTCAATAGCTTTTAATATACTTGAATAATGCATAGCGCAACTATACATTGAATTGAACTGAATGCATGTCCACCCAAATAGCCCTAATGACAATGTTAAATATACTGTTTTCCTCCTGAGCGTCCCAGAAAACGGAAATCCCTTCTTCGCATTTTTGTTCCGATTCCAAAACATTTCGTCTACGCTACGTATAGACGAAAATTAAAAATGTTTAGAAAAATTTGTTTCAAATAGTTTTAATCAGGTTCATAAAGTTGGTACATTACTTACAGGCCTACTGAAGATACAAAAATTTCTGAAAAGTTCAGAAGCTGATGAAGTTCCTGTTTAACTCATCTTTAGTCGTGTGAATAAATTTACCTTTCATAGCCGCGTCATGGAAAAACACTCCGAGATTACAAACTGGACGGAAACATTTAAAGAATCAAAATTGGTACCGTAGATTTAAAAGACCTTTGCCAAGCCAGCCTTTGGAAGTCTATTCACAGTTTACGACTTTGTGTCTTTCGATTGCTAGTAAATTTCTGTCACTTGTAGTATCTTTGAACCTGATTTGGTTGGGACCGAAAATTGCAACAAGTGTCAGTTCCAGCAAGTCAGTCGTTATTTATTACCAACATTTTGACATTAAAGTTGAGTAATTATATTGTTAGTGTTTTCAAGGTAAATAATAGAGGTGTCCATTCCATTTATATTTATCATTGCCAAAAAACAATGCTTATGTCCAATGCCTTTTTCAGACGCGCCCTGATCAGGCTATTTTGATTTTCCTCCCGATAAGATTCGTCACCAATTCCACCATCAGTGTTTACATTTAGGATATCCGATACAATTTTTCTTTACTCCTCTTTATCATACATATTTTCTAGTCAAATACGCGTAGAAACAAATGCTCCAAAAATACATAGAACGGAAACGAGACATCAAACACTCGGGATATTGTCGCATAACGGAGATAACTTCCGGGTCAACGCAAGCAGTTAGAAAATACGTTGCCTTCGGCCTGCGTTTCAACCCACAACTGGCTAAGAAGCTCACAATCGCTTGAAAAGACATTGGCTGCAAGGTACCGAAAACAGCAAGTCCATTCTCAGTTTAACAACAAAATAGCGGCAAGAAAAAAGACTGAAAGGAAATTTCTGTGACGAGTCTAAAGAACTAATTTTCCATAACAAAACTTCATGTTTACCTTCATGTATTGGGTATTTAAAGGCATTACAGTCGATTGCAAGTTTTTACTTCTTTAAACGTACTATTAATCACGGGATAATTTATAATGTGAACAAATGCGCAATGATGAGCTTATTATGCCCATCGCTTTGCGAGAGCGTGTGTTTACAAGCGCCATTTGTGAAGACGTGCGGTCGTTCGGTGGGGCCATCGCGCAGCGACGGGGCGGCAGAGGACCAGCGTTGGACTGCGATGGGGGGAGGGGCAGAATGCAGGCGCGGTGCGGGGGCGGGAGCGGGGGCGGGTCAGCGACGCAGCAGCCGCTCGTTGAAGGGCCGTGGGGCGGCGGAGGCTGACAGGAAGGGGCAATAAGCTCAAGGACAGCAATCTGGGGTCCGAGTCATGCTCGGCCGCTGATGCGCCGGCCTATGGCACCCTCGCCTCGCCTCGCATCGACTCTCCTGCGCCGGCGGACAGCATCTTTGGTGCAGCCGTCCGAGCCGCTCCGAAGCACGGATGCGAGAGGAACGGTTGAGTTGTCGGTATACGAGAGAAACAGTAGAGAGTTGTCGGTATACGAGAGAAACGGCTGAGAGTTGTCGGTATACGAGAGAAAAGGCTGAGAGTTGTCGGTATACGAGAGAAACGGCAGAGATGTTGTCGGTACACGAGAGAAATGGTTGAGAGTTGTCGGTATACGAGGAGAAACGGCTGAGAAGTTGTCGGTACACGATAGAAACCGGTTGAGAGTGTGTCGGTATACGAGAGAACGTCTGAGAGTTGTCGGTGATACGAGAGAATACGGTCTGAGAGTTGTCGGTACACCCGAGAGATAATGGTTGATGAGTTGTCGGTATACGAGAGAAATGGTTGAGAGTGTCGGTATAGCGAGAGAAACTGTTTGAGAGTGTTCGGTATAACGAGAGAACGGTTGAGAGTTGTCGGTATACGAGAGAAACGGTTGAGAGTTTCGGTATACGAGAGAAACGGTTGAGAGTTTGGTCGGGTACACGAGAGAAACGGTTGAGAGTTGTCGGTATAC
>JAHLJT010004567.1:25963077-26040035 GCA_031308135.1 Acheta domesticus | reverse complement strand
GATCTTGAAAATATGAGTTTGTAGAATGTGTAAGAGAGTATAATGTGTTCAAACACGTTACAAGCCTATATCTTGCCTGGTCATGATCCTCGAGCCCTTCGATATGAGATTCATCAGACTTGTGGCCAAATCCTGCGGAATGCTTTCGGATTCTTCAATAAAAGCATTTATAAGTTCACTACACATTCTTTGCGAGGCTTATAAATTTTTTAAGCCAAAGTTATTAATTTTGGTCGCTGCCTTGGCACTTACAATTCGTTGTTAGTCTTATTGTTTCAATTTAGAAGCTCTGCTTGGCACAATCATCCCTGCCGATTTCCGAATTGTTTCTAACCAATTTGCTTCAGCATTATATTCCACTTCAACCGACTAAATACCTGCCCAATAGATTTCGATTTCTTTATTTTGTGTCACGTTTATTTCAGTATTTTCTATGTGTAAATACTTTATATAATATTTTCAGGTCTCTTTTAAAGCTGCTATTATGATTCTTTTTCTTATGATATTTTTATAACGTCTTATGAGCCGTTTTGCGTACGCTCTTAAGTTTTGTTTGACTGCGTCAGATGCTATTCGGTTTAACAAATTGAGTGTGTCTACAATCCATTTTGTTTATGGAATGTATTTATTCTTAAGCCTCTTTTATCGAGGTGTCTGAACAATCGACAGAAGTGAACAGGAATAAGCGTGATTCATTCATGTCGTTCATTCGGTTGACGGGAGCGGACAATGGCTTCTGGGCAACGGGAAGCAGGACTGGCTGGTGCCACTGGCGCGGCCTTGGCAAGGTCGCCAGCTGCCCGCTGCAAACTCCCCGAGCGTGCACCGATCGCCAGCTCTGCTCGCTGGCGCGCCATTTCCTGTTCCGATGACACTGAGACCCATTCTTTTCGGTTTCTGCATTAAAATAAACAGGATATGTCGTAAAAAGATTATGTAGTTGTGGAGAGGGTAAAGGTAAAGTATTTCTTTCAAAGTGTCAAATCAAAAACGGTGTTGCTAATTCAATTAACCCTGTAAAACCCTTTTTTGTTAACCGTACAAGTATGATTTATTATTATTATTATTTACATTAATTACAAATATTATTCATTAATACATTATTTAACAAATTACCCCTAAAATTAATTTCAATCATTATAGATTCACCACGATCATTATACATTTTGCTGCGGAGCAGCAAGTGTAAAACATCGCTATTTGTAATTCGTTATGCATAATATGCACAGGTCAGTTCTTATACGATTTTTACATCAATTGGAGTAGAAATAAATGAGGTATTATCAACAGAAGAGGGTCGCTTTCTGATTGTCATGAACACGTTTTATGATCGTGTCGCTTTTGTAAATGTATTCCTTCTGTTCGGCATACCTATTTTCTTTTAGGAATTTCAAACTCTCAATCCCTAATTATTTGAATACATCGCAATGTGGAAAAAATTATGTTTTTTTCTGTTGACTAGTTTAATTTGTTTACAGAATAATACAGAAATATGAAGATAGATCAATATAAGAAAGTATTAAAACTTAATATTGTTTTATTGACAACTCGAGATTGATTTCATGTTGATTGAGTAAATTTCTCTGTAGATAGTGAAACGCACGATGGCTACGAAGGACGCACTCTTCCTGACCACCGGCAAATTAAATGACACGCTCACGACAAGAGCATTGTTTGACAATTAATTAACCTTTTTCTACTCCTATTGTATAACGCTGTCATTTGAGGGCTGCAATTAGTTGCATAATGATAGTCATTTCCATACAGTTTTCATTATGATACTTGACCAATCACAGAGAAGTTTACAAACCCAGTATTGATACTTAATTAATCATTGAGAATCGCTTTAGAAAATGTTTCGTTCGATTGCCTTCATTAAAATTTATTTGATATAATATTATGCTCAATAGTTTTAATTTATTTTATTATTAGTATTTTTCGTGGTATATTATTTAAAATAAAGTGGATCGTAATTTCACTTTGATCCTATTTGACTAGCGCAGTACTCCCTAGCAGGCGGACAGGTAACCAATGCCACCCTCGGCAGCAAGCGAGGGAGATTTAGGTAGCTGTCCGCTAGGTGGCTTTGGCTGAATCAACTGCCACGAAACTATTCATTGTAAAAGCTTAACTTATAAAAGTAGAAAAAGTACAGTATGAAACTCGATGTAATGGGTATTAATACACTCGTGTGAAGTTTACGATACTCGCTCGTTCCTCGCTTGTATCGTAATGTCACACTCGTGTATTAATATCCATTACATCATCGTTTCATAATGTACTATTATTCTGTTGGTTCCCAACGGGGTCAAAATCTATCTCCAAGGAGGTGGATACAATTCGAAGTGGGGGACGATGATCAAGGTTCGGATGGGATGTCGAAAAGAGAACATGACTGGAGACTCATTGGTATAATCAATATTGATTACAAAATATGTAAATGAAGTTGATAATTATATTCTTCTTACGGAAAGCAGCAAATATCTGATAATAGATGAAAATACCAAAACCCAAACCGGGTTTTCTAATGTGGGCCCCTCGATTTACAGCTCTGTAGAGTGCTGTTGTCTATTGGAAACGTACTAAAATAGTAGTTCTTTGCAAGACCGCAGCTCAGTCAAGCGGTAGTGTCTTCATCTTCAGTTGTTGCCGGGCAGTCGGCCATTAATGCGAACAGTGAAAACCGAAGTTTCTTCAAGTGCTTATTCTTGCTTCTTTATGGGTAAGTCCTCTAACCATTACATTATTTTGAAGGGCGCATTACAAGTTATTGATATTGGGTAACGTAATTTATTTTACTTGCCTTGTAAAAATATTGTTGGCATTTGTAATATAAACACACTGGTGCCTAACCCCGAGCCTCCCAAAGGTTCCTAACGCAGGCCCCTAATATTTCGTCTGGTAAAATAAAAACATTTAAGGTACTTGACACTCCTTACTCTTTAGGAATCTAATAAAAAGCTAGAGCCTAGTCTGAAGTATTTTAGTTCGAGAGGGCAGGAAGAAGAAAGAGGTCAAGAGTCAATTTCAGATTATAATTCCAGAGAAGTCGAAATGTAAGAGATTTAAGAAAATCTTGAAGTTAAACAAAAGTCAATAGGAAGATTTCAGCTCCAGCGAGGAATCGAACCACCTGTCCACTGACTCTTCCGAATTGAAAGTTTTACCAGGAATATCTTCACTCTCAGGTGAAGAAGATGCAATTGTTTTGTGCAACATTTTCAGAGGGCTGTAGGATAACAATGGATGATATATCGAAAATGATGAAACGAAATAGAGGGCCTGGGTTTGGGTACTTTCCTTTACTTGTTTGTATGTGTAAGTATTGAAAATTATAATCATTAAAAAATAACATAAATCTAATAAACCACTTCCTTGGAATTTGTATTCACATTCATTTGTGACCTTGGTAAAAGTCATTTACGTGTAGTTATTTGTGTTATGATTATGTTGTTTGTTTATATTACGAAAAAACTGAAAGAGCCGATAAAGCTCAGCATTCGTTTAAAAGGGGTCAATATAAGAAAAATGTTGGGAATTCTTGTTCTAAATCATTAATAAATTAAACGATTGATAATTTGTTTAATAAAAATGCGTTTGTCTTCTCACTACCCAACATTCATTACCCATCACAAAGCTACATAATGCAACTGTAAGTTGGGCTTTTAATATACTGCAGTTCTTTTGAACACAGCAATGACTTCGCCATTCAGCATCTACAAAAGTAAACCTTTTTTCCCTAACAGAAAGAAAATTAACGGTATAGGTGTATTCCCACTCATGTTGCCTGAATCACCGGCAAAGGCCCACTGACGGCCAAGGTTTTCGGTACCGGCGACCGCCATCTGCCCCTCCCTCCCCCTCCCTCCATTCCTCGCACTGATTGTCCGAGCGCCTGTTCACGGAGGGGAAGGCAGCTCGCACATCATTTCTCCTCCAGTTGGAATCGCTGATGTAGACAGAGCCCGAGTGCGACGAAAGCTCGAATAGTACGTGCAGTTAGGGTCCACACTGGACGCAAATAGTGCGAATGAATAATTCACGTGTCGAGTTGAAGTCTTAACGTCATTCCATTGCGATGTCCGTCGGAACCCTTTTGCCTGTGGTAAAGTTAAAGTGGTATCCCCTTCTCCTGCACGCAACCTTCCACATTTCAGAGTAACCGGGAAAAGTCGATCATATAATGTTGGATGGAGTGCTGTTTCTTACAGAACTGGCAGATAATTCTACTGACGTATGTTCCACTTTAGAACTCAATAGCTTTTAATATACTTGAATAATGCATAGCGCAACTATACATTGAATTGAACTGAATGCATGTCCACCCAAATAGCCCTAATGACAATGTTAAATATACTGTTTTCCTCCTGAGCGTCCCAGAAAACGGAAATCCCTTCTTCGCATTTTTGTTCCGATTCCAAAACATTTCGTCTACGCTACGTATAGACGAAAATTAAAAATGTTTAGAAAAATTTGTTTCAAATAGTTTTAATCAGGTTCATAAAGTTGGTACATTACTTACAGGCCTACTGAAGATACAAAAATTTCTGAAAAGTTCAGAAGCTGATGAAGTTCCTGTTTAACTCATCTTTAGTCGTGTGAATAAATTTACCTTTCATAGCCGCGTCATGGAAAAACACTCCGAGATTACAAACTGGACGGAAACATTTAAAGAATCAAAATTGGTACCGTAGATTTAAAAGACCTTTGCCAAGCCAGCCTTTGGAAGTCTATTCACAGTTTACGACTTTGTGTCTTTCGATTGCTAGTAAATTTCTGTCACTTGTAGTATCTTTGAACCTGATTTGGTTGGGACCGAAAATTGCAACAAGTGTCAGTTCCAGCAAGTCAGTCGTTATTTATTACCAACATTTTGACATTAAAGTTGAGTAATTATATTGTTAGTGTTTTCAAGGTAATAATAGAGGTGTCCATTCCATTTATATTTATCATTGCCAAAAAAACAATGCTTATGTCCAATGCCTTTTTCAGACGCGCCCTGATCAGGCTATTTTGATTTTCCTCCCGATAAGATTCGTCACCAATTCCACCATCAGTGTTTACATTTAGGATATCCGATACAATTTTTCTTTACTCCTCTTTATCATACATATTTCTAGTCAAATACGCGTAGAAACAAATGCTCCAAAAAATACATAGAACGGAAACGAGACATCAAACACTCGGGATATTGTCGCATAACGGAGATAACTTCCGGGTCAACGCAAGCAGTTAGAAAATACGTTGCCTTCGGCCTGCGTTTCAACCCACACTGGCTAAGAAGCTCACAATCGCTTGAAAAGACATTGGCTGCAAGGTACCGAAAACAGCAAGTCCATTCTCAGTTTAACAACAAAATAGCGGCAAGAAAAAAGACTGAAAGGAAATTTCTGTGACGAGTCTAAAGAACTAATTTTCCATAACAAAACTTCATGTTTACCTTCATGTATTGGGTATTTAAAGGCATTACAGTCGATTGCAAGTTTTTACTTCTTTAAACGTACTATTAATCACGGGATAATTTATAATGTGAACAAATGCGCAATGATGAGCTTATTATGCCCATCGCTTTGCGAGAGCGTGTGTTTACAAGCGCCATTTGTGAAGACGTGCGGTCGTTCGGTGGGGCCATCGCGCAGCGACGGGGCGGCAGAGGACCAGCGTTGGACTGCGATGGGGGGAGGGGCAGAATGCAGGCGCGGTGCGGGGGCGGGAGCGGGGGCGGGTCAGCGACGCAGCAGCCGCTCGTTGAAGGGCCGTGGGGCGGCGGAGGCTGACAGGAAGGGGCAATAAGCTCAAGGACAGCAATCTGGGGTCCGAGTCATGCTCGGCCGCTGATGCGCCGGCCTATGGCACCCTCGCCTCGCCTCGCATCGACTCTCCTGCGCCGGCGGACAGCATCTTTGGTGCAGCCGTCCGAGCCGCTCCGAAGCACGGATGCGAGAGGAACGGTTGAGTTGTCGGTATACGAGAGAAACAGTAGAGAGTTGTCGGTATACGAGAGAAACGGCTGAGAGTTGTCGGTATACGAGAGAAACGGCTGAGAGTTGTCGGTATACGAGAGAAACGGCAGAGAGTTGTCGGTACACGAGAGAAATGGTTGAGAGTTGTCGGTATACGAGAGAAACGGCTGAGAGTTGTCGGTACACGATAGAAACGGTTGAGAGTTGTCGGTATACGAGAGAAACGGCTGAGAGTTGTCGGTATACGAGAGAAACGGCTGAGAGTTGTCGGTACACGAGAGAAATGGTTGAGAGTTGTCGGTATACGAGAGAAATGGTTGAGAGTTGTCGGTATACGAGAGAAACTGTTGAGAGTTGTCGGTATACGAGAGAACGGTTGAGAGTTGTCGGTATACGAGAGAAACGGTTGAGAGTTTTCGGTATACGAGAGAAACGGTTGAGAGTTGTCGGTACACGAGAGAAACGGTTGAGAGTTGTCGGTATACGAGAGAAACTCACTAGGTCCAAAAAATGCGTTTTCAGATAAATCAAGTTGAAGTTCATTCTGTTAAATTTGTATGTGATTGATTTTTAATAATTCCGGGCGCGTCAACTGATAAGGTCATTAGGCATAGTAAGTGAAGTGCATGTTTTACCTCGGGAGGGGTCGGTGGTGTTCCCCCTCTACATGGCGAGATCGGCGCCGATCTACAGTTGGTTAGCGAGGTTTTACTCAGGTATCTCTCGCCAGTGAGGCACCACCCCAACCGGGGCAAGCTTTAAGATCCAGACCAGTCTCCCAGCATGTGACGTAGCGCCAAAATGTATGTGTGTATGTAAGGAGTGAGGATAGAACAAGGAAGAGGAAGGAAAGATCGCGCGCTGTCCATTTGTTAGGGCACTGCTTCGGCATTCGCCTAGTGTTGATCGGAGAAACCACAGAAAATTACCGATTATAGCAGTCCGTCTCTATAATTCTCCTTCAGACAGCAACTGAATTCGATCTAGCTGACAAGTTAGTGTCGAAAATCCTGCCTCCCTAAAATTTCTATACACAGTACCTAGTAGATACAACTTGTTTTCTTTTAATATAGACTCCAGCGAAAACTTCTAATAAACAACACGCTTACCTCGAAACTCTAATTTTAATTGCAGAGGGTATTTATTGCAATACAAGAGTGGATAAACCAATTAATAATGAAATATTGATAGTAATTATTGATAGTCAATTATTAGTCAAAAATTACATAGAATACATGGAAAACAGGAGAAAAGATTAATATTTGAACAGAATTGAATTGTATGTAAAAGGGTCTATAAGGTGTTAGATATATAAATCTATAGTTGCCCTCCATTTTGATTACTGTGCAACAGTATTAATTTAAACCAAATAATCCGGAATTAAGAAATCACAGATGCAACAAAGTAGAGTTATGAGGGTATAATTCAGTGCAATAGATACATTCCAAGGCAATACATTCTCTGACATGTATGGCAGTAAAACAGGCAATATACCATTCAATGCTTTTTATCTATAAATTAATTAAACATCAATTAATAGAATATTTAGTAAACAAAATATAAGGAGTAAAATATAAAACTACAAAAGAAACGAGACAGGCACAATATTTTGCCATTAATTTAAGAAAAAGTGTTCAGACAAAAACCGAATTTGAATGATGATTTTAGTGATTTAAAACATTACTATTGTTAGAAATTAAAAATTGTGATTTAATTAAAGAATTTGAAAGAAAAAGAAAATTAATTGTGTAAATATTTAATCTAGTAGACCTATTGATGTAACAAGTATATAAGTATTTAATGTTTCACAATAGCCGAAAAAAATGAAAATAATTAAATCTATCTTAACGTACTCTTCTTTGCGGTGAAGTTCGAAGTTGACTTGAAGATCCAACAAGTTGCAAATGTTCCAGCTGCATGAAAGTGCAATGGCAATTATTACTGAAAAGCCTTCGAACTAGTTTATTTCCTACGACCGAGAGAACATGGGGGCGGGATGTGACCTAAGTACTTGTGTATCACTGCGGGCTTCACTAGTGAAGCCCGCAGTGTCACGCCTCTCAGTCAGTGCCAGACAAAGGCCATTTCGTTGAGCGTTCATTGCTCAGAATCTGAGAGTATACTTACGCCCTGCGGATTTGAATAACAGCATTTATGTGTATCGCTTCTAAGAACAGGGAACTTAATTGTCTTCAAAGCATTGCGAAAGCATTACACATTGACTCGTGAATGTTGATAAGTACTTTGGTATTAAATGAGCATTTGAGCAATTGTAATTGTGCTTACTAAATTATCTTTACGGGCGACTGCTAGCAACCAACGGATTTTCTCTCTGCGAACGTGATTCTGCTTCAATTTATCCATTATTTCCCTTGAAAATTCCAACTTCGTTGTTGAAACATTCCACAATTCGAACTATTTTACTGCGAAATATGACTCTTGGACATACTATCTGCCAGTTTTCCAGTAACAATAACTGTAGTATGCTTAACAGGAATCCTGAACGTGATGACATTTCCTTATAGCTCATATATCCTGGTAAAATACTCACGGAAGGAATCTGAAATGATTCTGCCAAATCGAAGAAACGGTGAATATGCTTGTTCATAGTCCAGAGGCATACACGTAGAGATTTTTCTGTTCACTTGACACTATTCTTTCAGGAATGGGTAAATCTCATATCTCGTTTATTACATAAAAATTAGAGTAGCACAATCAACGAAAAAATATTTTTGTGACCGTAAACGTTTTCAGTCAATAAAATGCAAATTTTACGTACTAAAATTACACTTTCTTATGATATTAAACACAACATATATAATGTAGGAGTTTTTTTGAGGAAGAAATACTCTTGTATGATAGGGAAATGAAGTTTTTTGAAGGTTTCCTTTCTGTAATAGGTTTCCTCTTCTTTCCTTTCCCAATAATACCTTTGTGTAAGTGGTTTTCTTCAATCTTCATTGATCCATTGCAGCCGCAGACTGGCTCAAAAGATGATCCCAGAATTATCTGTAAATAAATTATGCGCTCACATTACTCAGAAACTCTAATGAAGATATCCTTAAGAGCGTAAAGGCTGGCGAAATCCAGGGTTGACGTGTAGGTAGGCGCCGGATCTCAACATACAGTGGGGGAGGATGACCGCTATTTCCCGCATAAAAAATATGCACTACACATACGAGACTAATGACCTTGGCAGTTGATGCGCCCGGAAACATCAATCAATTCGGGATATAGCATAAAATATAACATTGAGGTAGCTGTCAACCTGAGAAAGAAATTTTAGAATTTTGGGTCTATTTTGTTTTCCCTAGTACATTTGATTTCTTTGTGCTCCTAGAGATCAAATGATTCTTTTAGAGATCAAATGATTCTTTTATAGATCAAATGATTCTTTTAGAGATCAAATGACTCTTTTAGAGATCAAATGACTCTTTTAGAGATCAAACTTTTCAATTTGTTTATAAATAATTGGCAAACAAAGCAGGTTTTCACTTCACCATCATAACTCCACAACAAATTGATGTATTTTAATAATTCTTTTTTCAAATTAATCACAATTGAATATTATAGTGAATGAACTAGAATGGTAACGGTACTGTGGAAACTAAGGAGTCAGGATTTGATTATTTGGAGAAAAAATTATAAATTGTTTATGAATTTATTCTGAACATTTCAGTTCATGAAACAAACTTTTGGTGACAGATTAACAATTCTAGTTCATTCACTACAGCAAATCATGGGTTACATGCTGCGAAAAGAAATATACTGTTTTCTTTAATAGTTTATGATGTATGATGTTTGACACCCATACATGTGCTGAAAATTCCCAATTTGGGAAAAATGCATCTGAAGTTCACTCACTAAAGGCTTGACAATCGACTCTCACTTCGAAAAAAACAACAACAGTTTTTCAAAAACTAAGAAATCGTAGCAAGAAACGGTTTGAATCATTTAAAAGAGAATAAAACAGCATACGGCCCAATACAAATTGCAAAACACGAAATTTCACGATTTTTCATCATTCTCAAACAGACAGCTATCAGAATAACCAAGTATTTTTCGCGCCCGCAAACACACTCATTCCTCTATGAAACTTTTGCTCCGCCAGTTGCCTTCTCCTTGGCGCGCCTCGGGCGCCGCCCCGCGCCGGCGGCCGCGCTATCGTAATGGGCCATAACCCTGGCGATGGCGCCGGCGCGCGCCGACTGGCGATGGCCTCATTGCGCCTTCTGGGGCGCCTGCCCCGGGCCTTCTCCAAAGGCGAAAGGAGCAAGGGCGCCAGGGCTCCCTCAAGGGCGCGGACGAACCGGCAGCCAGGTCCACGTCGCCCACGCTGGAGATCTGGAAAGGTATGTGTTTTTTTTATTTTATTTTAAATTTATTTCTCCTTGTTCGACTTATTTAGTCTATCAAGGGTATTTATAATTACATAACTGTTTTCCATACCAAATTTGTACACATGGAAATTTGCATACATGTTTTGCATTGTACAATTCACATTAACATTTTGGAGGTTAGACCATTTAGGGACCTCTAACGTACATGAAATATTTTATATCCTTTTAACAATTTGATACATAATTGGAATTTTAATAATTATCCATACAGTTCGAAACTATGGTATGTTGTTTGTTTTTGGTTTTTGTAATTAATATTGTTTATAATATTATATTTATTTTTTTGTCACCTGATGATGGAAACCAGTAATTTCCGAAACGTTGTGAATACAAATACTATGTATTTCATTTAATATTTTATAAAACTGTTATTGCAAGACTTTTTCTGTCTTTTTAATGATGAACCAACATAATTGATATATTTTTGATTTTTCTGAAACACAAGGTGGTGAAAATAATGTGTGTAATTATGTATTGTATGTGACAAATAGCCGAGAAGGGTAAACGAATTAAATCTGTCTGTCTACTTATCTGCAAGGTTTGAACTCTTAGGAATCTGTACTGCCACAAAGTACTAAGCAAATAATTTATTACAATGGGTGATATGAATAAAAATGAGCTATTACTTCTTCCTCAAGTTTTCAAAGCATTTGTTTCAAACAGTATTAGTAAAGGACACGAGAAATTGCTCTTATCTTGAGCAATTTCTTCATTGGTGACTAACTTCGGGTTGAGTAGCAATTACTTACCTTTCGTATGAATAAAATCGAAAATTTGCTTCTAGTGCGAAGCATTTACTTCGGCGACTTACTAGTGCGAAGCATTTACCGTAGCATTTTCTGTAGGTGACTCAAATCGTATTCAATGGACAGAAGAGAGGTTACACACGACTTTTGTGCGCTCGTTTTGAAGTTTTAAGTAGTGAGTGAATGAATGACGGAAGACTTCTCACGATTTCGCCTACAATGCACGTCAACTTTACCACTTAACCTAACATCGTCGACGCCATCAGGATCGAGCACCCAACGCGCGATAACATAGACACAAACAGCAGACAAAAATCGACCAATCGCAACAGATCAGTAAATGAGCAATTACTCTAGAGAAAGAAGTAAATGCTCCAAGCTTCACGAACCCTTTTATTATTCGCATGAAAAGAAACGATTGCTTATGAGAAGTAGTAATTCCTACTTGCTCTCGAGAGCAATTGCTTTGGTGTACCTAATCATTTTTATTCATATCACCAATGTTTCTAATATGGAAAATTATTGTTAAGAATGTCATTTTTAAGAATGTGATTGTTAAGAATTGGTGTATTTTGCGCCATCTGCAGGAAAATTTCAGGTACACGAAACGTTTTCTAGAAATGAGTTTTGTGAGGTTCATTTGAATGATATTTTACAAGATTGTAGTGAGTTCTTAATCAGTGCTTTTAACCTTCTTATATTTGTTAATATATTCAGCTGAACTTTGTGGATCGCTACCGCCCGTCAAATAGTTTTATTTGGTAACCTTCTTGACATGTATGCAATGAATGCTCGTCTTACCCACAATTGTAATGCCACGTTATTAGTAACTCGGCCTCCGAGGAACGAGGAGAAAAATAAAAGGTAGAAAGAATAAGAAAAAGGACGAAACAAGAAAGAAGGAAATACAAAAAATGAGAATTCCTAAGAAAGAAAAGAATAAAGAGAAAAAGTAAAAGAAAAAGAAGACATAACTGGTGACGTATTCCTGCAGTGTGTGCTTTCAGTTCATATAATCCCTGCTTCAGTGGCAGCGGATTGTAAGATGTCCGATCAGGCTGACTTAGGGCACATTCTTGCGATTTCTGAAAATTTCTAATCTCTAATACACACGATGTTGGATTCCGAGAACGGAAGGTGTCTAAACGACTATAACAAATATCCCAGAGGAGCTAAATTTGATTCCTTCATGGGACGTGACATCCAATAGCAACAATCGCAATTATCACAAAATTTCTCCTAGTGGCTCGTTCAATGTCTCCCTAAAATCACTTCGCGGTCCTTTAAAGGATCCTATGTGTATTCCAATTTTTTTAAATATTTGAAATTTAAATATAGTATTAAAGAAAATAACTTGTGTTCTACCATTCATTGTAATAAATTAGTAATATGGAAGTTTCATTTCGACCTACCATTTTTGTCGAATTATTCCTATCACATTCAAATTGTTCAGAATTAATTCACACAATTCTATATTTTAGTATTGCGAATTTTTAACGCGTAATATTGCGAAGAGCTTTGTTAGTGTCTTACCACTCGTGTTCAGATTCATTGAAGGCTATAAGGCTGTGGAGAAGGCGAACGTTATATGGTTGGCGGAGACGGATTTGGTGGCTGCGTGGGCGCTAGAGATAGCGTTGCCAAGGCCAAGGTGTTCAAGACAGAGGAAGGGAAGAAGAAGAGGAAGGGGAAGAAGAAGAGGAAGGAAAAGAAGACGAATAAAAAAGAGGAAGAAATAGTAAAAAACTGGGATATGGAAGAAAAAGAAGAACAACGATGGGTCAAGAGAAAGAAGAAATGGAATGAAAAGATAAGGAGAGGAAGAGAAGAAGAAAAAGATGAAGAAGAAGAAGAAGAAAGCGAAAGAGAAGAAAGACACAAATGTTGACTTACCTCAATACTATTTGCTCTGTAGTCAGTAACCAAATCATGAATTCCGAATTCGCATTTCTTGTCCCGGCACAGAATCGCTACTCATTCCACATTTTCAAATTGAATTGATACAATTTACACATTTTTAAAAGTTTCGCCATTTCTTAACGCATAGAAGCACATGTAGATCTACTCCCTTGCAGACCGTAGGCGACCTACTCGCTGGAGAATGCGAGCCCTCCCTGGCTGGCGGGGACGAATTTGGGGGCGACGGACGCCTGTGGGGGCGTGGGCGGTGGACGTAAAGCTGCCAAGGCCGAAGTGTTTCAGGCAGATAAATGGGAAAAATAAATAGGAAAAAAATAGAAGTAAAAGAGAGGACAGATAAGAAGAAGAGCAAAGACGAAAGAAAAAAGAAGGAAGGGACAAAGGAAAGTGAAAGACAAGGTGAAAAAGATGTAAGCGAAAGAGAAGAAGAAGATAAAAATGTTGACTTATTACTATGTATTCTGTATTCAATAGCAAATCATGAATCCCGTACAATACAATTTCTCGGCGCGGTACAGAGTCGCGAGTTATTCTACGTATTCAAATTGAATTGACGTAATTAACACGCCTTTAACAGTTAGTAACGCAAATTCTCAGTGCGTAATGTTTATTTTGGTTCGTTGCTATAGACTTACGAGCCGTGTGTGCTCACTCCCTTGTGAGGCCGTGGGCGATCCAGGCGCTGGAAAAGGCGAGCACTCCGTGGGGGACGTGGGGCGAATTTGGGGGCGACGCCGCGGCGGCCATTGGGTTCATGGGCGGTGGAAGTAAAGCCGCCAAGGCCGAAGCGTAGAGTAAAGATCTCCTTAGTCTATGGCCGAGGTGTACAAGGCAGATGAAGAAAATAAGTAGATGAGGAGAAGAATCTTAAGAAAAAGGAAAAGGCCAAAGATGAGACGAACGAGAAAAAGGGGAAGGAAGAGAACGTTACGAAAATGAAGGAGATGATGAAGAAGAAGAAAGATAGAATTCTTAACTTACTTCAATTTTGTGTTCTTTGTTTTGAATACTCAACCATGAATTCTATACATTCATATTTCTCGCCTCGGTTAAGAGTCGCAAGTCATTCCACACATTCAAATTGAATTGACACAATTCACACATTTTTGACTGTTGGTAACGTAAGTTCTTAACGCCTAATATTCCATAGTCCATTGCTATAGTCTTGCGAGCCATGTCTGTCCACTCCCTTGTAGGCCGGAGAAGGCGAGCACCCCATGGACGACGGGGAGAATTTGGAGGCGGTGGCCGGTGGGGGCGTGGGCGGCGGAGGTAGCGCTGCCAAGGCCGAGGTGTTCAAGGCAGATGAAGGAGAAGAAGAATAAATAAGAGAAGAGTCGGAAATAGAAGAAAATAAGAAGACAAAGATGACACGAACGAGAAAAAGGAGAAGGAAGAGTACATTACGAAAGTGAAGCTTAAGAAAAAAGACGTATATGAAGAGGAAGAAGAAGAAGAAGAAGAAGAAGAAGGAGAAAGAAAGAAATGTTAACTTACCTCAATACTATGTGCTCTATATTCAGTAACAATCATGAACAGTCATATTTCTTATCTCGGTTCAAAGTTGCAATTCCTTCTACATTTTAAAATTAAATTGACACAATTCACACATTTTTAACAGCAACTTAGCGCATATATTAACAGTACGTTTTAGCGCATAATATTTCATAGTCTTGCAAGCCATGTCCGTCCATTTCCTTGTAGGCCGGAGAAGGCGGGCGAGCACTCCGTGGGTGGCGAGGGCGAATTTGGGGGTGGCGGAGGCCGGCGGTGGCATGGGCGGTGGGGGTAGCGCTGCCAAGGCCGAAGTCTTTCAGGCAGATGAAGGAGAAGAAGAAGAAGAAATAGGAGAAGAAGAAAGAGTAGAAGAGTCAGAAATAGAAGAAAAATAAGAACAAGACAAAAGATGAGAAAGGACAAGGAAGAGAACATTACGAAAGTGAAGGACTGAAGAAAAAGAAGACGAAGAAGAAGAAAGAAAAAAGAGGATGAGAAGGAAATGTTAACTCACTTCAATACTATGTGCTCTATATTCAATAACAATCATGAATCCTATACATTCTTACTTCTTGTCTCGGTTCAGAGTCGCAACTCATTCCACGTATTAAAATTGAATTGATACAATTCACACATTTTAATAGTAACGAATGCTCTTAGCGCATAATATTCCATAGACCAATGCAATGGTCATGCGTACCGTGTGTGTCCACTCCCTTGTAGGCCAGAGAAGGTGAGCACTCCGTGGGTGGCGAGGGCGAATTTGTGGCCGGCGGGGGCCGGAGGGGGCGTGGGCGGCGGAGATAGAACCGCCAAGGCCACGGGAGCGGCGTAAGCGCCTCGCGCGATACTCCGCGCATCGATTTCGGAGAAGGCCGTAGGTCTTCGCGGCAGATACGGGCACGCGTCATTGTCGTACCTCTGCTTCCCAGAAAGAAACAATGAAGATCGATCTCCTCACTGCCCATCGGCCGGCGCGTGCCTCATTGATGAGTTACACTAACGCACGCTTCATCTCGCCGATGGTATCTTCATGCGCATTTTTGCATCTAGCCCTCTCAGTAGCCGGTAGTGAGCGGCATATTAATATTCGTTGATTCATTTTTATTCCGCGATCGTACTATCAATGTACAACATCAGTATATAAAAGGAATGAATGAGTAATGGGAGTTGAATGGATGTTTTGATGCCATCCATACGTAATTATAATCATCTAAATTGCAACGTGCTGTATATTAGTTTTGTTTCCTTTGTTTTTGAACTCTAAACGTCTCGTTTCTTCTTCCCGGGTGTCGCCCATAGTGTAAGATTTTACTGTTTCTTAACTCAATTTTCTTTTAAAAAAAAAAATATAATTGCGCAGAAAGTTTATGACTGTATATTAGTATATAAATGTGATTAATAGAAATAATATTAAGTGGAGACAATATTCTCTAATGATTTAAGTGACAAGATGCCATGCAGCAAAAATAAAGGATACTAGCGTACCCGTGCGAGAACTCTCGCATGTTAAATCCCACCCTTTCCCTATCCATTTGTCTATCCGTTCCATAAAGGAGAGGAACTACTAATGTACGTACAGAATATCAAACAAAATGACAATGCAATTGATGTTTGAAACTAATTTTCAATTAAAGTTTATTCAACATTGTAGAGAGATGTACTTGGAACAATTCATACTTCTTTAAAAACAACTTTTGAAGAAATTTTTCAATCTTCCTTGAGAGTTAGCTTTTCGCTTTCCTTGATAGTCAAATAATAGAAAAGCTTTTTACTCTTGAGAAAGCCTAGTAAAGTAGTTTGAAAATACTGGATCCGGCAAGAACAGACCTACTCATTGCAATATTATTTAACTTTCCTTGATTTGTTATGAGGAACCAAGGGGGTTTTGGAGAGTCAGAGTGCCAGCTTGCTGGGGTGAGAATATTGAAAAATTATTTGTTTACTAAAAAGTATTGAATGATTTCCTGCGTCCTTACGTACCTCAAGAAAATTAATTCCGAGCCAAAAAAATAATCAAAGTAAAGTTTTCACCTTTGAGTACTAAATACCATTTGTTAGCATTAGAAACAATTTAGTAGGCATTAGTAAGCCCACTTCGGTACATGGGAATGTTGCTCAAACTATGTTTGCATTGACGACGACGACGACGCCCTGAAGGGTAGTGTGGTGTCCGTCAGCCAATGAGAACAAGTGACAACCACGTGCATTTGTTTACGGGCTGAGCAAAGTTAGAGCGAACGGACCTTAGTGTTGGCGGGATAACCACATTTACAGATGATTAGCAACGAGAGGATTTGCTCTCGCTAAAGCTCGTAAGTAATTCAAACGAGCTAGGCCAGTGTCCAGGCCGAATGATGTGGACACTCGGTGGTATTGGCTAATAACCAGGATATTTCTTAAATATATCTATTAAAAAAACAAAAGCAAAGAATGACCGGACTAGTTTGTTGAAGATTTTTGGCATGAAAACGACAACAAAAATTGGATGCTGGACTAATATGACGTGGAAACAAATCATCCCTATAGCAGAAAACCGAGTAAGATGGAGATCCTTTGCCGAGTTTCTATGCTCCGAAAGGAACTAAAGTAAGAAGAAGAAGAATCATTTCATTAATTTTAAAACGGTATTATTAGGAGGGATCATTTTTAAGAGTTACTTTACCAGATAATAGAAGAATAAATTCCTATTCGATTGACATAAAATTTTATTAATAACAACTTAATACATGGCTGCCGGCGGGCGTAAGCATAAGTATTATCATGGGATACATAAACGTAAAAAATTATCGAAGAGTGTAATGAAAATGTTTGCTTTCAAGTGGCAATCCCTGTTTTCGACATAGCACATCTTCAGTAGAAACGTAAAGTTTGCTTTAGGAACATTACGAAAAATACAAATACAAATGTAAATGCACCGTATCGCTTCCTGACAATTGAATTAATTTTAATAGGAAGGCTTAACAAGGATCTCTTATTTGCAATTTTTAGGATCGTAGAAAAAAGGAGTGTTTATTTTATATTTTGAAAAGAAGTTAGCGGGTGACGAGAAAGGAAACAAATTAAAAGTTGGATAAACTTAAATTTCTCTATTCATTAATACCGGTTTGAAGTAGATGTGCATCTAATTTTTATAAACTGTAAAATTATATAATCTATAATATAGCTTTCATATTCATATTATTGTTCCAACCAGAATCAAATCACGCCTTCGCAAAGATCAATTTAGACCCCTATAACCACCCTAAGCTCACTCCCTCCCTTCTCACACCCATCACACCACTGCCCTGAACACAAAATCAACATCAATGAGGTTCGCAGAGGGGATTTCCTCTAAAAAATTGGGTTAAGTCTGGTTAATTTGCAAGTACCTCGGTGCTTTTAAGTTATTTTTGTATAACTCGTTTCAGTGTTGTATAATATCTCAACCTGCAAAGTGGTTTAATCACTGATCAGGTGCAATATTTGTTTTTTAAATATTCATATTATTATAATGTTTTTATTCTTTATTAAACTGTAATAAAGAAACTATGTTGACGGCCTGGATAGCCGAGGTCGTTAAGACTGAAGAGCCCTAGCTGCCTCATGCCTGAAAGGTCGGATTCGAAACCCAACCGGGGCATGTATGCTTGTGTGTCCGTATTCTCCCCAATGTCACAGTGGTCGCTATATGATCTTAGGAGTTGAAAAGCGACCTTAAATAGGTAAAAAAAGAAAGAAACAGTGTTGGTCTGTCTTCAAACACATTATTTATCCCCCTCACGTATTTACCCACATGTGAATCGAAATATTTAAAGAGTGGAAGAGTCAAACGATATTTGTCATCGAGGCTATATTCCAAGATGCATCATATAAATTTTATTAAGAGAGACCATGACCCAATTAAAGAATTAAGTGGAAGATAAAAGAATGAAGTAATCTCCCTCATCACGAGGGACAATAAGAGGAAGAATGTAAAACATTAGTCACGGTTCTGCAGAACAGCCGCTCCTTGGGTGTACCACAAGGAAAGCAGCATGCAAACAAATACATCAGCCTCCTTTATAGGAGTGTGTCACCGCGTCCTCCGACACGAGGGCGAGGAAGCGACGTCTCACCGCTATCGAGCATCGGCTATCGCGGTTTTCGGTGTCCGGTGGCGGCGGTGGCGCTGGCGGCGGTGGCGCTGGTGGGGGTGGCTGGCAGCGGCAGCGGTGGTTGTGGTGGTGGTGGGCGGCGGAGGTGACGGAGGGTGACAGTGGTAGTTGTGGCGGTGGCGGTGGCGGTGGCGGCGGTGGTGGCGTCAAGGGGGCGGCGGCGATGGCGGCGGCGGGGGCGGGGGCCGTGTTGCGGTGGCGGCGGCGGCGGGGGATACGGCGGTGGTGGAGGCGGCGGAGGCGGCGGCGGCGGCGGTGGTGACAGTGGTGGTCGTGGCGGCGGCGGCGGAGGCGGCGGCGGCGGCGGTGGTGGCAGCGGTGGTGGCAGCGGTGGTGGCGGCAGCAGTGGCGGCGGCGGTGGCGATAGCAGTAGCGGTGGCGGCGGCGGCGACGGCGGCGGCGGCGGCGGCGGCGGCGGCGGCGGCGGCGGCGGCGGCGGCGGCGGCGGCGGCGGCGGCGGCGGCGGCGGCGGCGGCGGCGGTGGCGGCGGCGGCGGCGGTGGCGGTGGCGGCGGCATTGGCGGTGGCGGCGGTGGCGGCACGTGAGGACACGGTACACTGAATCAGCGTCAGCCAGCACAACGCCACGCGCTCCCAGCATTTTGTTGTGGAGGGGGTCCTACCGGCCAAGAGGAATTCGAAGCGATTGTGAAACGTGCCACTGAAAGTTGGTCGGTATTCGATGCGAGGTTTCATTGTCTCCAGCCAAAAGAATTTGTGACGAAGTAAATGACAAAACACTTAGGTGTCGCATTTCAATGGTGGGTGAATCACAGGATGGGCCTCTGTTAGTAGTCAAACTCTTTTCATCGATTTGCACATGTACTAGATTCCAGTATTAGTTACTTTCAACTTCTGTTTGTTATAGGAGATAGAGGTCCCAATCGAAAGGGCAGTTTCATTAATTGGAGACCTTGGAGCAGTATCAAACAGCAGCCATAGCAAGCCTCTCAGTATTTGTAAATATTAATATCTTGATTTTGGTCAACGTGTGCTTCGTCTTGTTAAAGACCAGAGATAAATATGATTAAGAAATATATTAACAAGATAAGTTACACCTTCACTAAAATCGAGATATTAACGTTAACAAGAAGCGCGAGGTTTTTTGTGGTTGGTGAGAATTGTCTTGTTATTGTAGATCCCAAAAATTATTGACCATTCATAAAGTTTCGGTTTTAACCAAAGTAAATCTCGAACGTCTAAGTATTAGGGAGGCCAAAAATTAATGCGCTTTGATGCGATGAATGCTACATAAACAATATCGGTAAATATTGCACATTAACCCTGGAATTGGTTTCTTTATTGCTGTCTGTAATTGAAAATAAAACTTTGTGACGAAAATATTTGAAAATTATAGTTCTATATAACGGCACAGACTTTCTAGAACTTGTCGAACTTTCTCGAACTTCAAGAAAGAGGAAAAAAGGAAGCATTTGGTACCCTTGGTAGAATTTATGCAATATTAGCCATTGGATTATTCATATTTTCTTACGTCTGAGATAATTTTCAGTCCAGCCACACACCTCCTGCCGCATCCTATCTTTTAGGGCATAAAAGACATTTTTAACATTTTTTCAATTTTCTCTCCTCTAATGGTTGAATTTATATATGACCAGGGATTTTAGGTATTGAGCGTTTCCGAAAAATGTGCAATTTTGAGCTCATGTTGATATTTGAGTTGAACTTCCGCGATTTCGAGAAACTTCGTAAGAAATCTTTTTTAAAGCCCTTGTACTCACAAATGCAATAAAGTATAAAAATTCTCATATTATAAATATTATTGGCGAGAGATATCTTAAAAAAATACACTTGGTAAATTTTTGGGAAATCAAATAATTACAACAGAATTAGTTTATGCCAGTTTATGCATTTGGAGCCATTTAAAAAATGGAAATTTCCCAGGGGCTTCATGTAAAGTATCTCCAACACTTGAAGAAATCGTTTCCGAAGTTGGGGCAGATCGATCTGGTAATATTCATTGGGGTAATACGAATAGTTCAGAAGCTAGAGTTGTTCACACAGTGGTCGGGCGTATTGAAACAATACACATTTTGGTGTCAAGGCATCCGGGATATATATCCCTTGAAATCTCGAAAACCACTTTCCTCACCATTACTTCATTTTTCTCTAAGTATATTACTACTTGTATACGCCCCATACGAGAAAGTAAACAAGGAACTGGTTCAAGGATTCTAAAAAATATTACAATTCAGCATTTTCCTAGTTCTTAAATGTTTCGTCTGTAAACACATAATTGATAATTTTACATCAGTTTTGAAGAACAGTCAATATTTGATAGTGATTATTAATAATTTGGAAGTTACTATTGCGAGGTTAATGATTCATGTGATAGAAACTCATCATGTTGTCTATTTTACCATTATATCATCGAATTCCATATTACTTCCTTGTTAACCAAGCAGTATTACCCAAGCCTTGTTGTTCCACGTAGGGGTTACCATTCATACAAAATAAAATGCAGAAAGCAAAGAATAGATTGAGGAAAATTCAGTTTTGTGAACAGGATTATTGTTGACTAGATCCATTTACCTGCAGAGGTGCAGAGGACCTTTCCGAGAAGCAGACGAGTTACACGATAGAGAGTTCTTAAAAGCGTAAGTGTAAAGTGATGTGCAGTGTCGTTTTACAAGATGAGGAAAGGCAAACAAAACCCCGGGCAAAGAGTGATGCATATACTTGCCATTAATATATAAATTACTGGTAACAGGAAATTGCAACGAAGTGAATTGAAATGAAGTGAAGAGAGTAAAGAGCTAGGTACGGAGTAAACATGGGCACTTATAATATATTTATACCGATTTTTTATTCTTGTCTATTTTTATTCTTATTTATTTTTCTTCATTTGCAATATTTATTTTTTTAATATTTTAATGCAATTACTGTATTTTTATCTATTCTTGCCTATTTGTGTTTTATTTTATTTATCTTTTTTATTATTTGTGTATATCTTTTCTATCAGTTTTTATTTTTGTACTTTCTTTTTTTGATTGTTTACCACCGAACGTACGCCAATTTGCAGTTATAAATTATTTTTATAATTATTATTAGAGCCAGCACGGAAAGCAAAGTCGCTTGTAAGCGAACCTGACAATGTCCTCGTAAGCCGAGCCGTGCGTCAGCAAGTCTACCTGCGCCGCGCCGGGCGCCAGTCTCGTATGACGCCGTGGCGCCGCGTGAGTCAGCCTGTGCGCGCGGCAGGCGAATATACGCATCAGATAACGCGCGCGCGCGCACAGCCGGCTGGCTCCTCCGCGAGCGCGGGCGCGCGTCCCCGCGGGCGGTAGCATTTTCTTGCGCGCGCGGGAGCGGCTACTCAGTTACGCAATGCGACGCGCCGCCCCGCCCCGCCCCGCCCCGCCCTGCCCCGTCCCGCCCCGCCCTGCCCCGCCCTGCCCCGCCTCACCCCACCCCGTCCCGCCGCGCCGCCCCGTCCTGTCCCGTCCCGTCCCATCCCGTCCCGCCCCGGCGCGCCTCGCTCCGCTTCTCACCGCTCCTCTCCGCCCCGCCCTCTCACATCCCCGCCCTGCCCCGCCCATCCCCGCCCCGTGCCTCGCCACTTCCGTCCCACCCTACCCCGACCCCGCTCCGCTCCGCCTCGCACCGCACCTGCTCCGCTCTCGTCTGCGCTTTCGTCTCACCTCTCGTCTCCTCGTCGCCTCTCTCGTCTCCGCTCCCATGTCCGCTCTCGTCTCCGCTGTCGTCTGCGCTCTCTACTTCGCTCTCATCCCCACTTTCGCTCAAAACCTCGTCCCAGCTCTTGTTCACTATCTCGTCCCCGCTCTCGTCCCCGCTCTCGTTCCCCGCTCTCGTCCACGATCTCGTCCACTATCTCGTCACCGATCTCTTCCACGATCTCGTCCACGATCTCATCGTCGCTCTCGTCTCCACTCTTGTCTCTCCGCACTTCCCCCTCTCATCGTCACTCCCATTTCCGCTCTTGTCCGCACTGTTGTCTCTGTTCTCTCCAGCACTCTCACACTCTCTCTCTCCACTTTTGTCTCTGATCTCGCCCCCGTTCACGCCCACGCTCTCATCTCCGCTTTCGTATCTCCTTTCTCCTTTGCTCTGGTCTCTGCTCTCGTCTCTCTTCCATCCACTCTGCCGCCCCCATTCCAGTTCTTCCCCTCTTCTCCTCTTTCGTCGTCTGAGCCACTCCTGCCCTTGTCCTCGATCTCGTTATCACTCTAGTCCTCGTTCTTAACCTCGCTTTAAGCCTCTCTCTCCGACATTCGCTCTCGCTCTCGTCCCTACTTTCGTCCTCACTTCCGGCCCTGCTCTCGGCCCCGCCGCAACCGTGTGCCTCCAATCCTTCTCCGACTCCAATCCCACACCCCACCCCTGCCTTCCGTCCCCGCGCTCACTTCCGCACCCATCGCCCACCCAACCCCACTCTGCCCCCAGTCCGGCTTGCTTCTTTCTCTCCTCCCCCGCCTCGCCCAGCCCGTTCCCTCGCGCCGCGCCGTAGCCTCGGGCGCTGCGAAATCCCATTGTCTCTTTTCCTTTAATTTAATAGTTCCGTCGCGCCAAGCACGCTGCCCCGGTCGCCAGCGAGGAAGTTCGAGTCGACGCTGCGCGTTTCTTGGCCTTCCCTGCAAGCAGCGCTCTCTGAGAGAAGTAGTTTTATTTCCTTTAGGCGGGTTATTCTTAAAAGTACTACCGACTGGCGCGCTTTTAGTCTCGATCGTGGGATTATTCAACCATCTCTTTTATTTCTTCTATAGATTCTGAACTTGTTTCCCAAGTTATTTTAAATATTCAGACAATGAAGTATCATTTCTCCAACAACATTTTTCTTTTTTGTAGAGCGATGTGTTTTCAAGTTCCCTCTTTGTGCTTGCTGAAGTCATGGTGCTGCGTAATTGACTGTTGTCTACAAATCGAGGGTTAGGTCGAATTCTCTTAATTTTTCGAGTGCAGATTTGCAGTGTGCCTGCGACCCTCATTGCACCAATGCAAGGAAACTCGAATAGTTTTTACTTGCTGCTTCTCTTGCTTGTACAGGATGTCCGAGGAGGAAACGTCGAAACTTCTAAAATAAGCTCGTCTAAAAACTATTCGTCTAATAAACTACGTGGATATTCCGAATGGTTGGGCCGCAATGAGCACTCAAAATTTGGTTTGAAAAAATGATTTCTAGGCAAAAATTGCATTATGGAAGCATAGAAACACTCCAGAAACAAATAAGTTGTTTATTATTGCTCTTATTATTTATTATTATGCTTCCATAATGCAAATTTTTGCCTAGAAATCATTTTTTCCAACCAACGTTTGAGTGCTTATTGCGGCTCAACCATTCGGAATATCCACATAGTTTATTAGAGAAAATATGCTTAGAATTGTCTTAAGAGCTTATTTTCGAAGTTTTGACGTTTCCTCCCCGGACATCTGTATGCATTCCTCATAATCCATACGAATCGGATAATTAATGGATGATTATTCGTTCGTGCGGACGCGTTTACTCATATTGCTGCACTTTAAATTTTTTCGCATATCCTTAACTTAATCGTAAAAAGAAACTTTTGATCTTGTTGATTTATGCACACTGAGATTTAATCTTTATTGCCTGGTTTGGCGTTCTATTCAGAACGTTAATGGGACATAACTGCATTTACAACCCACTCACAATCTGAACCACAAACCACCAGTGTTTACACACCACCTTCTAATCTCTAAGCTCCATCTTCCGTCTTTCTCTCACTCTTTGTTCTTCTTCGCCACCTCTCCATTTTCACCTCCATTATTTTATATTCTACTTACATTTCCGTTCCTGGTGCAAAAGTTTCTTCGGCATGACCATTTCTACCAAATTTTTTTGGCTTTTCGACTTCATTTTGTAAATCATAATTCAAAGATACAAGATGTAAATTCGCAAATCGTTAATGAAATTTATGTTTCTACTTTTAGATGCCGAAACGTACCTCCTCCCATCAGCTCAAGAGTGAAGCCTCTTATCTTAATATCAGCTATTTCAGAGAATCGATTTAGTGACATTGTTTTAGAACCAATGGGCCAAGAGTAAATGTTCAGGCCTATTGTATTGCATTAGAGATTGACATAAAGTTGACAGGATTGCGTAATAAGTTGACAACTAATTTATATCCTCATTTAAATCTTAAATTCTATATTTTATTCCATTTAAATCCTAAATTCTATATTTTGGATAAATGTTTGTATTCTTCCTTGCCCTGAAAAGAAATGAAGGATTTTTGAAGTTTACATTTTTCAATATGTTTTCTCGGGAAAGAAAAGAGCATAACCCTTTCTTTAAGCTTAATATAAATACAGCGACAACTCCTTCCCAAAGTTTAACGCACGACCCACCAGCATGTTTCTCATCATCACCTTTCCTCTAACTGGACAAACAATTATTTCGTGAAACAACGAAGTGAAAAGCAGTCAGGTTCGTTACAACAGGATGAAAACACTGCACAGGATCAAAACACTGCTAACCATTCTAATGAACTGTTTTCCGATACCACTCAAGGGCCTTGAAGATGTTTGACTATACGTAAGTAGCTTCTTTTCAGAAACATGTAGGCATCCGGGTTAACGAATTGTGCACAATGTTGACCTTAGAGGATGCTTCTGTTCATGGTCACTGGAAATAAGTTAGTAAACGCAATGTAGGAACCCTTCGACTGCCACGTATGTTAATCTCAAAATTAGCAGTCCGGCCACGCCTGTTTTTTCGCTCCTCTAAATAGCATAGCTTGTGCATCAGAATTGGCCTAACAATCTGTATCAATTTGATACACATGGCAATCCGAGAGTTAAAGAGACTTGCGAACTTTGATCTATCGTTTAATGAACTTTGCTTCTTTTTTAAATAAGCAACATTATTCCTTGATGAATTTTGCACCGTTCAGCTTTCGACTCATTTGTTAAAAAATTGCAAAGAACATAACGTAACATTAGCAGTTACAAACAAGACAATAGCAGAGTTCACTATCGATGTGGGAAACCGAATAGAGCACCATCAAATGACCCAACGAACCTAGTGACCACGTAATTATTCGTTCAACTCCGTTCGGTTCGCCAGGCGCTAAAAACAGGCGTGAAGCAACGCCTTGACCCTGACCGCGCCAAGTAAGTGCAGGCACGCCCCCTCCGCGCCTTTTTATACCCTGGGCTTCCGCTTGCGCAACGCCCGCCCCCCGTCACGCCGCCGCCCCCGCCAGGACACGCAGGGCCCTCTTTCGTAAGGTGTTCGGAAGATTACTCCTGGCGTCCTTTCGCGGCGGCCTCCGCGTCCCGTGCCGCGCTGCCCGCTGCCTCTGTGATTAACTCTCATTAAACGCCCAAGTTTCCGCAGTTTCCGAAGTTTTGACCTCGAGCGTATGTTGTATGGAAGGAAAACAACAGTCTAAAGTGGAAAGACCACATCACTTTTTAACTCAAACAAGTAAAATTAAAAATTATACCTGTTTGGCCCCGTAATAAACCATTATCCTCGTCCTACCGTATGCATCCTTCTTCTATACAAAGTTATCACACGATCTCTGTTGTTATATGCTTGCCATGTTTGATACAAAACCGCTCTCACCTTTAAATACATAAATACTCCGAACATTTTAAAATAAAAGCCTCAGAATAGCCACGAAAGCACCTTAGTTTATACGATACTCAATTCCGACTTGAAAATTTATTTCATCCAACACTACGACTACATACACTCATCCGATGAGTGACTTCTTTTTAACATGCAGAAGTTCTCCATTGCGTATTTTTTATGTTCGTCTCATAGATTCCCCAACCCTGAGACTTGAAAATCGTGACCCTCTGTACTCTTTTCTCATACATCAATGTTTCCTAAAACTAAGTCATTATGAGGTGCTCTATTCGGTTTCCCCCATCGATAATGAACTCTGCTATTGTCTTGTCTATACTTGCTAATGTTGCGTTATATTCTTTGCATTTTTTAACAAATAAGTCAAAAGCTGAACGGTGCAAAATTCATCAAGGAATAATGTTGCCTGTTTAAAAAAGAAGCAAAATTCTTTGAACGATAGATCAAATACTATTTTGTTAAACACTTTTTATTGTATTGTATTTGCGAGTTTTGTGAGACTTGTGCTACATCATCCAGAGTTAATGCTACATCACTCTGGGCGTCAGAAGATTGATGTAGCATTTTCTTTCTTCTGTGAACTTGAACCTTCAGTTACAGGTTAAAAGTCTTGTGTCATAACCCTTAAATATGCTACATGATGTGATATTACGCCTTTTTTTCATTTTATTAGATGTATTTGTTTTCTTACATGTACTAATTCAAAAATTTCGAGAACATATTTTGTGTATAGATAAATGTTTCTGAGGTAGTTTCTAATTTAAACCATACATCAATATATCAAAGTTGTACAATTTATGTAATTAATCTAAAACTAATTAATATAATGATGTAAGTGAAATTTATTAAAAACTACATTTAGGATTGGAAAAACTTCAACATTTCTGTATTGTTGACAAATAGTGTCTAATAGCTTTTTTCATTAAAATACACTGCTGCAATTCAGCATTCTAAGTCAATTTTTCCTTCAACATTCCTCCGTTGCATAGTACCAGAACAGGGATGCCCAATTTGCAAGACCTCGAAGGTCTCGATTAAAACCTGTTCAAGAGAAGTAAATTAATGTCAACACATCAAAACCATTCATTTCATTTAGTAAATATTAGGCCACGACCTATCACAGGAGCCATTGGTGCCATAACAATGGCAGCAGGCGTAATTAGTATATTCCATCAATATAGATTTTTTATTATTACAATTGGAGCTATAATCACCTTGCTAACCATAATTCAATGATGACGAGATATTACACGAGAAGGAACGTATCAAGGTATACATACATCCGTTGTTAATTTAGGACTATGCTGAGGAATAATCTTATTTATTGTATCAGAAGTATTTTTCTTCATTTCATTTTTCTGAGCATTTTTTCATAGAAGATTAGCCCCCACTAGTGATTTAGGTATAATTTGACCACCAATAGGAATTAAGCCATTCAATCCTATACAAACTTCACTCCTAAACACAGCTATTCCTCTTGCATCAGGAATTACAGTAACATGAGCTCATCACATTCTGATAGAAAACAATTACAGTCAAACCACACAAGGATTATTACGGTAGAGGGCCATATTTTCATTACTCGGACGATCCACACCTGAACTCCCCTTATTGATGATTTCGGCAGCTGCCCTGTTTCCTCTGAAACGGGGGGGGGGAGGTGGAACCATGCGTGATATCAAGTCGTACCATGCATAACGCATTGAAACACATTAAAATGATTTAAACTTTCTGAATTTACTAGAAAAAAATTCTTAATTGTAAACTTAACCTATTTTTACATTAACGGGGTGTTGACCCCTACACGGCGCGTGCACTGGGCGCGCAATGTTCTCGCCGAACATGTAAGCAAGGGACTTTCCCTTTTGACTAATAACCTTTGGCCGGCGAAAACAAATGTGCCGCCAGTTGGACAACCCTGTACTAAAGCATTTAATTCTTAGTAAGTTTTTATTGATTGGCTATTCTTCATTGCATAAAGAAAGGTTCCATTAATTATAGACAATCAGATCAGGTGATAATAAAATATATTTCATACAAAGTTGAAGAAAAACGAAGTTGGAAATGTTTTACAGGTTTGTGTTTCACAACGTCTATTCGTTTGTTTTAATTCGATTTTGATTTCGTTTGTTTTACTTACGATTCACAAACGTAGAAATTATATTTAATATAAGTCAAAATGTACCTGGAGACAAATGGAGACAAATGATCTCTGAAACGTTGTGAAACACCAACCTGTAAAACTCCAACTTCGTTTTTTTCAACTTTGTATGAAATATATTTTATTATCACCTGATCTGATTGTCTACAATTAATAGAACCTTTCTTTATGCATTTAATTGTTAGGTTGTCATGGACCAACTCAATACACTATCAACTGTTTTATCTTTACTTACACACCTAAAAACTCGGCCTACTTGCCCCAAGGAAAACACGTTTTCCATATTCATTCCCAAAGCAAAGTTATCTCTTATTTGACAGTTACAAGTCTACACATCTAGGAATTAATACAAACTATCCCGATTTACAGAAAATAATTTGTGACGTCCAATGTATGATCACGGTTGAATGTAGTCTGTTTGCCGTTGTATTTTCATGTTTTGAAGGAGGGACTACATTTTATTGAATTAGAATACTCTCTTAAATGTGAACATTTTGTTACCTAAGATAAATGTGAACAAAGAATGAAACGTATTTCATGGTAGGTGGTAGTGTTCACATAAATGGTACTGCAATATCTGGATTGTATACCTGAGGAAAGTGCTAACTTTTGAAATACGATAGGGTCTACAGTCATTCGTTTTTTGGAGATTATTACATATTGATTAGGGCGGAAACTCCAATTACTGCTGATGATTAAGCCTGAAGAAAAATCGCAAATGATTGTACTTTCCTGGAAGTGCGTTGGTATGATTCATCCTATACTGGTCCGACCACATCAATCGTGTTGCGCGCAAAGCTTGGAAATCACTCCATTTTGTAATGCGGATATTGAAGAAAGGAAACGCGAACACAAAGCGCTGCGTGTGTACTTCTCTTGTATGTCCAGTAATGGAATTACAACTCCGCGTGATTGAACCCGTATTAGGCTGGACAGATAAGCTTGTTCGACCGTATCCAAATGAGAGCGATAAAACTTGTAGGAAAAAATAATGATCAAACTCAGATGTGGAAACTCCTAGGCAAACGTCGAAAGATAGCTAGGCTAGTAAATCTTTACAAAGCCTACACTGGATGTAAAGCGTTAAAAGATATTCGAACTAGGACAGGGCACCCTCAATATTTTGGAAGAGGGGATCATCCATACAAAATTAAATACAGGAATCAAAAATCCGACGTGACTAAATTCTCTTTTACCAACCGGACAATAACTAACTGGAGCAATCGATCTGCTGCAGTACTAGCGACTTTTCCCTCTAGTGTGCGTTGCCTCCGGAATCGTCTAAGGAATTGCTTGTAATGCCAATATTTGTGTTGTATGTCTTCTTAGTTACTAATAAGTAGCTGTATAGTTATATATTCCCCATAATATGTATTCTTAACTGGTCTTTGTCTTTGTATATTTTTGTAAGGTCTGTATGAACGCTGCTACCGAGCGAAAGATGATTTGCAGGAAATAAATATTATTATTAATAATAATAATAATAATAATAATAATAGTGAAGGTAGGAGGTGTAACAATGACATTTGGTCATTGTTACACCTCCTGCCTTATAAAGTGAATCTTTTTAACAGTGATTAGCACATTTCTAAGGCCACGAGCCCCGTCGAGGGCGTTTGTGACTTAATTAAAAAGATTAATTTTATAAGGCAGGAGGTGCACAATGACCGAATGCCATCGACCACTTTAAAAAACACTGAAAGTGTAGGCACCCTATTTGTATCACGTACACATGGAATTTTCCACCTGTAGAGGGATACTTAACGTCCTTTCAACGTTCTTCCTTTTATTCCGTATTTCCACACGCGCAATATCTACCACCTGTCAAGTGCCTTCTGTTTAAATGCTATGACATTCTCTAAACCAAGAAGGATCTTCGGAGTGTCGGCTTAGCTTACCAACCAAGGAAATGTGTTGGAAAATGTGGCTGCGTAGGACATGACACAAACGGCGTACTTTCCGATTCGCTTCATTCAGGAAATACAACTCTCACGGAGCCATCCGTTGAAACAATATCTTATTTTCCTTGTCGCCTTTCTCTGATACAAATTACTTTTCAAACCGCAAACTCTTTGTTTGGCTTTTTCCATCTAGTCTGGGGAAAAATATATTTCTTGTACAGTATTAACTACCTATGTTTTATTGTTAAATTATGTTAAACGTATGTCGTAGGGAAACGTGCCAGTATTTTGCCAGAGAAATACGTTTTGCTTCTATTTGTAGTATATATATTTTTCGTATAGGTGATAAGCGCGTTGTGGGAGGTCCCTTATACCAATCAGGTGTTTTCTTTTAAAGGTCTGTCTGCGGATACTGCCTAAATCGTTCACAGGAATTTTCGCCAAAATTACATACCCCGATCCACATCGACCTACCCGCACTTAAGAACCTGCGAATTTGAAACCGATCTTTTAATTGTAGCCTCACAGGATTTGGCACCACAAATTTTCTTAAAAATGGCTCTAATTTTTTCTTTAAATTGTTTGCTCGAGTTGAACATAGTACGCTAATAAAACTGACCCAAGAACTATGTGTAGCAATACCTCTGAAATTTCGAAAATTCCACTGGCTGAGTTAAGCTTGCCGCTGACTCTGCAGCGGCACTGACCGAAAAGTCTTAGCGTTCGAGTACTGACGGTAGCCAAGTTTCAACTCTGGCTATATAGGTCGAATTAAGACGCTGTCCGGAGGAGAATTGTAGCGATCGGCTGCTCTTATCGGCAGTTTTTCATGGTTTCTCCTAACACTACTAGGCGAATGCCGGAGTAGTAACCTAACAAACGGGCCACATACAGCATGCAATATTTCCTCTTCCTTGTCTTATTCTCCACACTCTACCACACATGTCGGGAGATCACTCGGGAGCTTACAGCTTGAACCGCCTGGGATGTTGTGTTGGTGGAGATACCTGGAGGGAAATATCCCCCACAAGCCAACGTGTATCGCCACCGGATATAACCATTTATCAGGGAAGGAACACCGCCATCTCCAGGTAGGAAAATCATTCACTGCACTAATGGGACTAAAGACTATAGCAGACGTGCCCGGACACAATCAGTTAATCAATCGACATTTGCATATATTGAAACTTTCTTCAATACTCTCCCACAACTACATTATTACGAAAAGAATTCCCTTCTTAATGCAATATATTCCTCCATATTAGATCTTTAAAGCATTTTACTTAGACGTTTTTAAATATACTGATAGTTTTAGCTTAATTCTGAGTTAAAATATGTTAAAATCGTCGTAATATTAAGAATTTGTCATAATATTTTAAACAGCCTGCTTAGAAACCATGTTTTGGAAGCAAAAAGAAATCGAATTTGGTTCGAGAATCTCATCGAGGTCAAATTCCAGCCCATGCAAAAAGTTTTTTCTTTATATGATTTGTACGAATGGGGCACAGTACACGGAACTCAGTGGTAGAAAGCTGTTTTTCATTTAAAGTTTTGGAAAATAAAAGAAACGAATTTTTCGAACATTTCGCGGTTCGTTTGTTTGGAAGTTTTTCAAGTGATGGCTGAAGTGTGAGTTGGAGAGAAGTTGCAATATAATAATATTACGTAATCGTTTTCAATACCATGGGCCTGACCAACATTAATTTTTTTTCATTTTTTATAATTTTTTTCGAGGGGGAAGGGCGATTCAATATGTATGAATAAGGTAGGGATTACCAGGCAGTCCCCTGCAGTACATCTAATCCAGTATTGCATCCCCCCCATGGCGTTGATGCCCATGGTCAATAATACAAGACATGTGCTATTGTACATTTGCTTTTAATCTATCGCAAAATATGAAGAGTACAAGGCTCAGACTCGTAGTTATAGGTGAGAAATTTCTTACGGTAGATACTAAGAAACAATGTAGCCATAAAATATAAAAAGGGCGATACGGTTCTAGGGATTGGTTAGTTCTTGAAGGGAGATCCGCCTGCAAAATTGGATAATTTAAATCATGTGTGAGAATTTGTGTGATGTATTTGATGAGGGTTCAATAAATAAATATTTGTTATGGTTCTTATTGATTATGTACCAACGAGTGTATACTGATATTTTGAATACCTTGTTTTGGAAGACATGAATTTCGTTGGTAGATGGTTTGATAGTTCATCAGTCTGGTATTCATTAGAACATCAAGGTGACGGACAGGTGTGGCTGTAGAATGCATGTTATTCTTGGCGAGACATATAGTACAAAACTATGGGAAGGCTGGGAAACGGATTATAAAAATTTTGGATATCAACTTACATTTATTTTTAATTTCGACTTTCTACGCAATTTTTGTAAGGTCGTGAGGTGCGTCCGCTTCTTGCAGTAGTGAGAAATTCGCCAGTTACAGAGACAACCGTATCTTCTACAAAAATTTAATTTAAGTAGTATGTTGTTTGGCAACGTTAGATATGTTAATATTAAAAAGTACTGGTTACAAAGAGGAACTCTGGAAACTTTAAAACTTATTCGTGATTGCTGATACCATCTGAACTACATATGTGATATCATTTACAAAATTTGACTGAAAATTGAATAAGTATTATTTAGTGGTTCCCAGCTTTCTAAGTTTGAATCATACAAAACTATTATGACAAACATGTCGAAGACTTGGGAGACGCCAAGAAAGACTTGTAAGTGATGACTTGCGTGAAATGCTGTGTCAATATTAAGCGTAATAATTAGCGGTTTGTGAACCGGTTTTAAAGATAAGTCATATTGAAAGAGATGAATAAAGTTTTTTGGAGATGTGTAGCTTGTAGGATAAACAGCTGTTGGGGAGGTTTAGAAAAATTATTACTGAGAATCCATTAACTGGAGAAATAGCTAATCCCTAGCATGGAGTTATACTACGTTGGTTAGAAACTAGAACACTACTGGGGCATTTTCCAAACGATGGGGTTTATTTCATCGTAATGTGGTGATTTTCTTAAGGTAAAGGTTTGATTGTAAGTTATATTTCATGAGGGGTTGTACAAAGGATGCTGATGTGGGTGTCAGCATCATGAGAGCTGTTGAATTCATTTATTTTTTTTGTGAAGTTCTTCCGGTATGTTGTGCGTCTGAAAGATAAAACAATTTAGTCACCTTGCAATTCAGCTATTTCCTTGTTGTTTGGAGCAATTGGTTCAATCTCCGTCCCCTGTCCTTGTTTCCACCTAAGAATGTTTAAGATCTCTGTGTTTTAGATCAAGTTTTAGAAACAAAATTCCATTTATGATGGAATTCATGGTATCACTTATACTGCCTGCGATGAGTGTATTTTAAGTTACCGGTATTCGAACTAACGATGAATGAACATTTGATTGATTGATGAGTGTTTCGGGGCGCGTCAACTGCTAAGGTCATTAGTCCCGTAAGTGTATTGAAAGTTTTTATGGAGGCGGCAGTAAACGTTTTCCGGTGGATGGCAATATCCGGCGCGAACCTACACTTCGGTTTGTTTTCTCTAGCCACGTATCTGGCACCAGCGAGACACCCCCTCAATCGAGACAAGGTCTAAGATTCCGAATGGTCTTCCGGCAAGTGTGGTAGTGCAGTCCATGCAAGTGGAAATGTGTATAAGTAAGGATTGAGAATATGACAAGAAGGTGGAAGGAAAGATCGCGCACGGTCCGTGGCCCGTTTGTTAGGGTACTGCTCCAGCATTCGCCTGGTGTTAATCGGAACGATCATGGAAAACTACCGAACAGAGCTGTCGGCAGCAAGAATTCTCCACCAGACAGCGGCCGAATTCGACGTAGCTATGTAGCTAGTGTCGAAAATCTTGCCTCCGTCGGGACTCGTACCCTAAGATCTTCGAACAGACTCCAGTGACATCAATTGACACCCTAAGCGGGCGAGAACTTTCGATGAAAATTAAATGAACTAAAAGCGCTGTCTCTCCCAAACGCTACTTGTTCACCCACTACCCATCTCCTGGCCGCCATCGCCCGCCTTCACCTTGGCCCTTGCGTGTTTCCGTGCAGACCGCACACGCAGCGGGCTGCTGTCATAGAGTAAAGATCCTTAGTCTATAGTGCGGTTTTTCTAACTCTGCCCCTCAAGCTCCTATAGCCATGATGGAATATCACACGTAATTTCGCGTCTTTCTCCCTCGTACCGCTAGAAGTCGCATGATCGCAAGCACTGCTTGATACGGTCGCGCTCATGCGATACCTGGCGGTACGACTGAGAACGTCATGAAATACCGTGACATATTCCATCCTGAAGACGGGCCTTCAGAGGCAAAGTTAGAAAATGTTTAAAAGGTTAAAAGCAGAGCACTCGAGTGGTGGATACGATTTTAACAATGATTTATTGACTTGATCTACATTGTGTAACGTACCAACAAAAGACTGACGAAAGGAAAGAAAAGGAACGTACATATTTGATTAAGTTAGGGTTGCCAACTATTTATAATAAAATGAATGTGGGAAATTATGATTTCTAGCAGAAAAACCGCAGCATGTGCTGCTGTGCAGGCGCTGCAGCGGCGCGGCGGCGTCGGGCGGCCGGTCGGGCGGCCGGGCGGCCTTCGCGCCGCCCCCGCAAGGGCCCCCGCGCGCGCGGCTGCACCGCCGCGCCGCCGATTATCGCGAATTACTCAATTGAAACGCGAAGACGCCCCCGCAGCCACCCGCACGCCGCACCGCAAAGGCTGTTGCTGCTGCTGGTGTCGCAGCGAGCGCCCGCCGTCCAGCGGTCGCCGCCCACCGCGGCCTCTTGGTAGGGTACACCAGGGCCTTTGAACACTCCCTCGAAATCGGTGACGAAGCTGGAGGGCACTGGAGGATCCAAGGGTGCCATGGGGGCCATGGTGACTACGGGGGCCATGATGACTACGGGGGCCGTGGTGACTACGGGGGCCATGGTGACTACGGGGGCCATGGTGACTACGGGGGCCATAATGATTACGGGGGCCATGGGGACTACGGGGGCCATGGGGACTACGGGGGCCATGGGGACTACGGGGGCCATGGGGACTGCGGGGGCCATGGGGACTACGGGGGACATAGGGACTACGGGAGCCATGGGGACTACGGGGGCCATGGGGACTATGGGGGCCATGGGGGCCATGCACCCCCCAAATGGTTTAGAATTTTCGTTTACCTTCCTTTATTTCGAAAAATTATTAAATATTTATTTACATACGAAATGTGTGATTGTTTAAACAATAATATTGTATAGTATCATGTATACAGTACATAAATACACAATATAAAATAATACACAATTAAATACATAATACATAATACACAATACACAATACATAATACACAATATAAAAACAAATATGTTTATTATTTAACAAAATCTACGATGCCTCCTTCCTTCCAAAATGATCGGTTGGATCAGCCCCTGTTTGAGGGTGCTACTATAGGAGGCGCTAGTGACGCCAGGTACAGCTGCAGGCTAGGCTCGCCAACTTCCGCACATAAAAATTGGCTAATTTCTGAGAAATACGAAAAGTGTCTTCTAAATATTTAGTTATTTGTAATATACACATACAACAAATTGTTGAAGAAAGCGCGAACATTGGCGCTATATTTTGTAACATACACGCCTGCTTGCATCCCGCGAACCCCCGCAGCAGCCAACATGCTTTAAGTAGGCAGCAGTTCGTTCCAGTGAAAAGGTGCAATAGGAGAGCGATCCACTGTAATGGTCTCCAGCGCGTTTTATGGGAGTTGAAAGGCCCGGAGAAACACGGTCAGAAATGACATTAAATCGAATGCATACAATTATGGGTGCGGGCAGCCAGTCAAACCGGCAGATCCAGAGAAGATTCGAAACAAAAACATTGAGATAGTTATACAACGCGCTGTGGTTCGTAACCAATAATAATTTGTACAAAAATTTGAACATCTCAATTATGGCGGAGACTATCACCGAGCAAAGTAAGACGCATTAGACGAGACTGAGCTACCCCCCGAATCACCGGTCAGTCAACATGTTGGAAAAGAGTGAACACGTGAATAGACTAAAGCGTGAGCATATTTTAGATTTACTCATTATTTTCTCGTAACTGTTACTCATATCTTATATACTAATTACTAGTTGTTCCAAGTGAACATATTGTCAATTAGCAGTATAGAAAATTTGAAAAATATATCTAATGTAGATTAGTGTATAAATATATATAAAACGTAATGTACTTTGTAACAATACATTAAAAAGATAATGTATTTGTACATTAAATTTAATTCTTAAATTTAATCAGTGTTTATTTAATGTAGAGGTTCCCCCATTTCCCCAGCCTCTGATCATTCATCTCATGTATTTGTAACCACCAGTCTATCAAGATCATTTATTCCCTCCAGATACAAGTACGACCATAAAACTTTGACTCTTGCTCCCTAATATACATATGTACATTGAATTTGGAATGCGTTCATTGTAATTACTTTAATGTACTACATTTCATTAAAGTAATGTAGAAATGTCTGCCATTGCAGCCACCTCTTCGGGTTTCATCCGAGACTACGAGCTTCATCCGAGACTCCGGGATTCAAAAGTAATCTCTGGACTCAGGGTTACTACGGAAAAACTCAAGGTTACACGAAGAATTAAATTAGTAGTGAAAAATACACGAAATTGTAGAGAAGATGTATCCGATTTGACGCTCATGATATAACGGTGTTAGTCTTTGGCTGATGCTATTAATCCACACTGTAAGGTAAAAAAACAACTGAATTTCACATTAAAATTCTCTCTCCTTCATGAAAATTATCGCCACAACAAATAATAATTTTAATACTCAAAATTTCAAACTCAAAAATAATCGATGCGGAAAATCTACGCATTTTGATAGCCGCCATGATACAGTAAAATGCCATTCGAGCGCGAGTCTTATGAGTTTTTTGTTCTGTAGGATTTGGCGTTTTTAAAAAGTCAGTATTTTTATAGAAACAACGATGTTTTAAACAATTATTTTTTAAAGTCTGTGGTTTTAAACATCGATGTTTTGTGCTTGATGTTTTTACTATTGTGCTTGATGTTTTCTGAATGAAAAAAAAATTTAAGTTTTGTGAAAGATAAAATATGAAATAATAACTGATGGTACCATTAAGTTGGTTTGATCGATTTTCGATCCCCCCCCCCCACTGTTTGTAGTACTACCTTCGTCGAGCAGACGATACAGGATGTCCCGGGAGGAAACGTCGAAATTTCGAAAATAAGCTCTTAAGTCAATTCTAAGCATATTTTGTCTAATAAACTACGTGGATATTTCGAATGGTGAAGCCGCAATAAACACTCAAAAGTTGGTTTGAAAAAATGATTTCTAGGCAGAAATTTGCATTATGAAAGCATAGAAACACTCCAGTAATATGTAAATTGTTTATTATTTGCAAAAGAAATGAATATATTTGCTCAGATAGAACAATTAAGCGAGAAATAAAAAAGGAGTCGAATTTTGTAAATTGGGTGCTTTCTTATTTCTCGGTTAATTTTTCTTTCTGAACAAATATATTCATTTCGTTTGTAAATAATAAACAATTTACATGTTTCTGAAGTGTTTTTGTGTGTTTTTTACGGATGGAAAAGGAAAGTAATGAAATATGTCGAAGATATTAGCAAATGTTTACGAAAGTTCAAATGGTACAAAGTAGAGACAAGTCGTTCTAATCTAGTTAATGATGGCGCTACTAAAGCAATCACTAAAAAGGCACTTTTTTCTTTTACTGTTAGAAACACCCATATGTTTTTCTGAATAATGCCTAAATAGTGCAATATGTTTTCCAGTGCACGAATCCAATCATGAACCTCATAATATACATCGATTTCACGAGGAACTCGTGAAAAGATATCTATACACCACGTTATTGCCGAACCATTTTGTTAGGGCTGAAAAATGAATTTGTTTTGAAGTGAAAGAAATCCAATTGAATTTGAAAATTGTATTTCAAAGAGTGAACGCATCATTGGCGTAGTTTTGTCAAGTTTAAAGAAAAAAAGAAGACAACAAAGAATTGTACACTAAAATATCATGCATTCTTTAAATGAAATAACATTTTATTTTCGACGTGCATTTAATGCGTCAAATGCTTTGACGTAGGACTGATGTATATGTGAGTATACTGTACGTATTCTCTTCCTCTCAATTGCAGATTACGATCACGTACGCTGGTGGTTTGAAGATGATAAACGTCATTACGCACTAGCGGTCTGTCTTTACCACAAACTTCCCTCTGCGTGTGTTGCTCGAATGGCATTCTGAGCACAAGTTTTCTTTAAATGTTACACTTGGTCCTGTAAAAACAACGTTCTTTTTTCAGTTCATCTACAGTTTCATGACATGAATGTTTTATGTGGTTTCTTTTTATCATTTCAGTGTAACAAATCACACGGAATAAAACGAATTATCATATGTATGTAAATTTATCTTGGATAACATTTATTGTAATGTCATGTACGGTGTCTTCAAACAGAGCAAATGGTGACATTCAAATCTTTATATTTGAAACGAATCTGCTACATTTTATATTCAATCACACAAATGTCGAGTAAGATTTATACATATTTCTTACGATTAATGTTACGGTTTATCCTCCAGTTTGGTCGTCTAGTAACTAGAGTTTGTTTGGAAAAATGTAATATGGAGGAAGCACACGGAACAAGTAATGGAAAAGCAGCATGTAGACTACTATAAGACCGCGATGACATTCCCAGAAAAAAGTTATATGTGTAGATATTTGTCGATAAAGGAATTAATAAATGAACAATAATATAGTACTGTGTACTGTATAGAAATGTGCAATGATAATTTATTCTAGCTAATGTGTGATAATGTGGATTAATACCGTTTATTAACGTGCAATAGTGAGTAATGGAATTATGTATTAATAAATAATATTGCATGTTGAATTCATAAAAATGTTTATAATTGCTCAAGGAACTTAAATTATACAACATAGCATATAAAAAACGAGACCCTATGAAAATCTAAAGGAAGTTTTTAAAAAATATTACAGATGCTACTAAGTACTTAGAAAAAATACAATTTCAAAATGAGAACTCCATCTTTTTGGGAAGAATGAGTTTTATTATCTCCCTTATTTCTAAGAAAAGTGGCTGAATAGAAATTCATTTTTGGTTTGACATCAAGTCCCATCCCATCGTCAATAAACTTTCACGAGAAACCTTTTTAGTGAGGATTAGTATTTCTCACTAAGTTCAGCGCCCGAGAGAGAAGGACTTCCCAGATGCGGTTTGGCCTTAACAGAGGTACAAAAACTTGCAGACATCCGCTAACCATGTTTGTTTGAATTTTCACGTCCTTTTCGACAAGAAACGTGACACAACATGTAATGTAAAGGCATTTCGTCACGTCTGATAAAGGAAATGATAATACTGTATTTCCTGTTTAAGAGGAATTTGTATCAAGAATTAAATGCAGTGATGTAGCAATGAGTGTTTAAAAAAATGCAGAAATTTACATTCTGTATACACTATTGAAAATAAAGTCGCTAATTCCTTTTTTAGTAGATATTTATTTTATTGGAACGTTATTTAAAACCATTGCATCTTAAAAGGTAGGCATAATTCTAAAATTATAATTATTTTTCTTTTCATATTTCAATTATTATGCAGTAATTTCACAACCAATGTTGGTATGTCCGCAATGTTCTATGCAAAACAGAAATTGAGTTTGAGTTTTTAGACAGACACTAATAATAGTGGTCACATTTAGGCCTTCCACAGCGTGCTAAAAGTTCAATTTTAATCATCAGAACTGGAAGAAAGACAATGCTCAAATGTTCAAATGAAGTTGTGAATGTAACAAAGAAAACAAATTATATTGTTCTGATCAGCTACAACTGACCATAATGTAAGAAAATACCCAATTAGTGGTTCGTAAACTCGATTTAAAATAAAAGAAAAGTCAGTGAGGCTTTCTAAAAATAGTGCATGACACACGTGGTAAAAGTGATTTTATTTTGCTCGCAGAATTCCACTTCCCGGCCTATCGACCTCGTGTTGCAATATTTCCCACTTTCAAACCTTGCTTTTATCACTCATATGATAAAAAACTATTACGGGAAGAAATGCCATTACTTAAAGAACTACCGCAAAAAATTCTTCTCTCTGATTGTTCAATGATAATGATGCTGACTAATGAGAATATACAGGATGTCCGGGGAGGAAACGTCGAAACGTCGAAAATAAGCTCGTAAGACAATTCTATGCATATTGTGTCTAATAAGCTACGAGGATATTCTTAATGGTTGAGCCGAAATAAGTAGTACTCAAAAGTTGGTTTGAAAAATTGATTTATAGTAAAAAAATTGCATTATAGAAGCATATAAACACTTCAGAAACTTATAAATTGTTTATTATTTACTGAATAAATTAATATATTTGTTCAGAAATAAAAATTAAGCGAGAAATAAAAAAGCACCCAATTTACACATCGACTGCTTTTTTATTTCTCGCTTAATTTTTCTGTCTGAGCAAATATACTAATTTCTTTTGTAAATAATAAACAATTTACATGTTACACATTTATTGACTGTTTCTATGCTTCCATAATGCAAATTTTTGCCTAGAAATCAATTTTTCAAACCACCTTTTGAGTGCTTATTGAGGCTCAACCATTCGAAATATCAATGTAGTTTATTAGAGAAAATATGCTTAGAATTGTTTTAAGAGCTTGTTTTCGAAGTTTCGACGTTTCCTCCCCGGACACTCTGTATAGCATGAAGGTTATAGTTTAAAATAGAATTCACTGAAAAGCATAACCGCAAATAAATGTACCGACCATCACATATGCTTTCTCGTACGTCAAATCTATCCTTAAAATGACCTAATCTTATGGACAGTGATTAATTCAACAGTGATTTCAAATGTGACATTAAACAATACCTCCCAATGTAATATTGAATAAAGCCCACAAGGCAAATTCACAAATTTCCAACCCCATGCCTCGGCGGTAGAGGCAATTACCTCCTTTCAATTGATTGATTATTTTGTGTATTTAACTGCTGTGATCATTAGTCCCGTAAGTTTAGTCCATATATTGCGGAGGTGGCGGATTTCCCCCTCAAGTAAAACGTGAGATCAGACGCCAACCTACACATCTGGGTGTGGAGGTTTTGTCTCCAGGTATCTCCTCCCGTCCGGGCAAAGCTTCAGCCGGTGTAAGTTCTCAGCTCCCGCCTGATCCTTCACCATACGTGATAGTGAATTACGTGTGTTTATGTAAGGGAACAAGAGGGTACAAGGATGAGAAAGGAAACATTGCATGCAGTCCGTGGATTGTTTGTTAGGGTACTGCTAGGCATTCATCTGATGTTGACGGAGAAATCATGGAAGACTACCAATCCGGCCGCTTCAATTCTTCTGCAGAAGCGGCTGAATTCGATCTGCTATCTAGCTCAGTGTTGTCAAGGTCGATGCCACGAGCGGGAGTCCGTGGCATGAGTGCCACGACGAAGTAGTCTCTCCACGCAGTTCATTACCCCGCCACCAGAGACAACGCCATCACTACTGTAAAACGGCGGGGTTAATACTAATATTTCCCTTTCCCGACGCTAGTTGCGCAGAGAAGCTCGTGGCACGCTAGGGTGCTACGACGCGTGCTACATCCACCAGTAGAAGATCTTGACACCACTGATCTAGCTGCTGTCGAAAATCCGCTACCGTCCGAACACGAACCCAAAGACCTCCCGTCGTCTATGTCGCTGCAGGTGCAACGGTGGTTGCCCTGAGCCAACTCACCCGATAACCTCCGTTCAAGGTCGCACGCCCTTCGGACGATGCATCGGGCGCGAATCGATACGTGCATCGCATCACCGCCTCGGGCGAGGAGCCGCCGCCGACGCGGCGGCGTTCCCCAGGGACCGCGCCTCGGGCGGCCCACGCGGCGATAGATCGCACGATAGCTCCGCACGCGAGCCCCCGCCGATTACATTTATTACGCGCAATGTCAAATAAAATTTGCGGCGCGGCGTATTTCTGGTTCCCGGATGTCGGGGCCGCGCGCGCGCGCTGCCCGGCTGACCGACCGGCCTGCCGGCCGACCGGCCGGCCGGGCCGCCGTGCCAGGCTGCCGGTGGCACCGCGACCAATTAACGCGGGGGATCTGCACGCAACTCTCGCCCCGATGACGATGTTCGGCGTAATGGCCACCGCTCGCGTATGCAATCACGCCAGAAGGGCAATTTTTGCGGGGAACGTGAGAGCGGGCCGTGGGGTAATGGTTGGGAGGAAGAGCCGCCCCGCCCCCTCGGGTCACGCCGGGTGTCGAATGGGTCGGGTTGTTTATCTGCGTGTGACGCTGGGGATGGGTTTCCGTTGACGTCTGGCCGGACGTACCAGGCGCGTCTGCAAGAACGAGGAAGTTGGTTGTAGAGCAAATGTCCAACTTCGTAGAAAGGGAGAACTAGCAAGATTTTTCTGTACCCAACTTTTCTTTGACTTCCCTGATGACACGGCAGTTAGTTCCCTGAAAATGTTTCTTGATTAGCTGTAGGTCAGAGTACCATGCGAGAATATCAAAAGATTAGAAATGTATGTGTTTTGATTACTTCAAAACCATTTATAATTACTTAAATAAGTAAAAATCAAGTATGTTTTCAAGAGTAAATATCAACTAATGCTTACATAGTATTGAAATACAAATTTTGAAAGATCAGATTTAAACTTTTCAGTGAAACAGTTTTTTGTGATTACTGGACAGTGAATTGAAATGACCGTTTCCTGCCAAGAGTAGTATTATTAATTTCGCTTCATGCACTTTTGGTTGATACAGCCTGATATGTCGGTATCAAAATTCTCTCTTCTCGCTGGATGCTCGAATCTTTCATGAATGGTAAAATTACGTGCACAAACGTTGTTACTCTGTGTTATTTATGGATGAGATTGACAGATTCATGCAATTAGTACTATTTGGCTTTCTGTGTTAATTGGAGCATTCATCGATGCTTTTGTGGCACAATTCGCGATGCTTTGTTATGTCCGACTCTAGAACGGTCTCTTGTTCATCAAATGAGTTAGTATTGACATTATTTGTTGACTGTAACTGAATTTCACGACCTACCCAATTAATTGTTGAGGCTGGTATCTTCGGTTGAGACTGAATTTTCGTGCAGATTTCGGCAATTCCGTTCTAATTTGAAAAGGAAACGAAGTCTAGAGTTATTAATTATGCAGTTTAGTATGAGTAAAACGAATTAAGAATCCTAAAATATGGCTTAAAATACACTTTTTGTATCAAAAGTGAGTGTATGTATAAAATGTATTGTGTATATGGTATATATGGGTATAATTACGGTGTTGTTTGTAAGGTTTGTGTGTAAATGTATAACATACGAGGCACATGAGTAATTCAGTTAAGTAACTACTACATATTTATGTATATTGCGAAGATAAGTGGCTTGACGTGTCTCAAATAGTAAAGTGAATCATAAACGGATGACATCTCACGGAACATGTTTATATAGCATGCTATATATTATTTTTATATTTATATGAGATCCTAACAGTCAATATAGGCTGAAACAAAATGTAGAGGCAATTTAACGAGAAGGAATTGTTCAGTATCATGCTTCTGAATGTTTTTCTTGAACAAATTTTATGATTTACATTAGCAATTAAGCTTCCTCGCACCACGATTTAACGTAAGGAGTACTACACACCTGCGGCATCGCAGACACAAGATTCCTTCCTCCAAAATGTTCAATAATTTCTAATGGTTTCGCATCAGCAAAGTCTATTTGATAATTTGAATATTCAGATCTTATGATTCGCTTTTACGTACAATAAAAGTTATTCAAGATTTACGCGAAGATTAAATAACATCTTTTTACAAATACAGTCATTTGCAGATCATAGGGTCAAGTTATCGCAAATGTCGCTATTTTCTTCTGCAATAAAAGGTATCCTAATAATTATGGAGATAGATTAGTTAATACCAACAAAAATATTGGGAAAAATAATTAATCTGATTTAATTGACCCGAAAGTTGATTTATTTGTTGAACGACATACAACAGTATATACTCTGCAGAGTTTCACAGTGAGCGTCTGTTAAAACTTGCGAAAATGTTATCATGATTCTTTTTACATCGAAATTTCAAAATATTAATATTCTGACACAATTATTTTAAAATCTTTGTGATGTTGTTGACATTACATAGTGTACTTCTCTTGAATTTTGTTGACTGCACTACTGTTCACTTTTGTGGCTATTCCTTATCCTGGCGTGAGGAAGAACTTCTTTCAGGTCAGGAACATTATACTCCTCAAAGAAACTTTCAAAAGAACTCTTGATTGTACAAAGGAAAAAAGACTTAATCAGTTATTCTTTGTGATACTCAGCCGGAGCTCAATTTTATCTTCCTCCAAGAAAAATGTAGCAGAAAGTCTCAGTGAAGGAATAAAATTGCAGCGCCGAGAAAGAGCACAGCAAAGTAAAGCACGAGCTACATCAAAGAGCGTCTGAAGAGATCAACGCATTCCATAGCTCACTCTCGCGTATTCCTCACTTGAGGATCTGTACGCTCTTCTTTCTGCGAAATGTGTGCAGGATATCAAATGAATGATTTAACGTGTATTTCGATTTGAAATTCCAATTCAAAATGCATGCTTTTAATCTGTATACACCCCAAAATTCTAAACCCACCTTCTTAACTGACGTTGGAACGATATTAATTTCATTGTGACCATGCATGAACTCTATTGACAGACTTTCTTTTCAGCTGTTATATTTACGAGAACATTATTATTGGTATCATATTATTAAAAGTCATCTTTGGCCTTTGGGAATATAATTCAACTTTCCATTCGCATTGTCTTCTTTGTGTGAATGAATCTTTGATATCATTGGCATACCCTGTTCCAGCTTAAATTATATAATTGTAATTAGCACCAAAAATATTTACAGAAAGTGATAAGTAGCCTCGAAAGAATTCTGCAAAGGTCCCTCATCAAAACTAACATAAAGAAGTCTAAATTCATTATAATTCGGGAAAGAGAAAAACTACAAATCAATGTTAGACACAACAGAAATAGAAGATGTACACAACTGTTGCTGTTTAGGTTGCACTTTCATTAAAGACAATAAAAGCACAACAGAAATAAAAAGTCGTTCGTAAATAGGGTTCAGAAGAAGAAAGAAATTGTTCCTAAATAAAATAAATTCGGTCACAAATACCAAACTAAATTTGGATATTAGAAAGAAATGTCTGAAGAGTTAAATTTGGAGTGTCCTATTATACGGATGTGAAGGATGAACGCTTTTATAAACGGACAGGAGTCGTTTAGAAGCTAACGAGATGTGTTTTGGTGAAAACTACTGTAGGTTTCCTGGATTGAGAAAATTTCAAGTATGTAATTTTAGAAGAGTCCACTACTAAAAAACCATTTGGAACATGAAATCAAAATTCTTTGGACACATTTTAGAAATAACCAATTCTTAAACATAATTTCCGACTATAAAATAGTTGGAAAAAGAGGAAGAGGGAGACCTAGAATGAACACTTTAGAACAACTTCAAAACCAATTACAATTCAAAAACTATGCAGAGATGAAGAGGACAGCAGAGGACAGAATGTAATGGCGGCAGCAACAAGGCGCTTTGTGGCCTTTAGGATGATGAAGATGAATTAGCACAAAAACTTTGAGCCACGTTGCATAATTTGTACACGAAATAACGTGTCCTAAACCAAAATTTATACTGTTGTTCAGCTAGTGACCTATTCGAGCACTAATGGCACTTAAACCTTGCTGAGTACTATTATGTTTTGTGATGTTACGTCTTACAGTTTGTGTGCATAATTTAAAAATTACATTGATTCAAAATGACTAGTTTTGTCACCGATTCCCAAACTCACTGAAAGTGGGCTGGGGGTAGATAAGCAACAATGAAATATTTTTAATAATGTCGATAAGTGGCAGTCCAAAGGCAAATTACAATTTTGTCAAAGTAAGATAACTAATCAGCTGTCACTGGTCCATCCGCAGTGAGGTGTTTCGTTCACTCGAAAAAATATATCAAAAAATGTGATCATCTAGAGGTGTCCAATCATTATCTACATATCTAAAAGTGTGTGCTCTTTATATTTTAAGAGTTCTTGTTGAGTTACATTAACACTTAGACTACTAGGGAATTTTACCCTAATGACGAATAGTGTACATTATTTTGTCGATCTTGTTGATAGCATGCAGATATCAATGGAAATGACGTTATATCAGGACAGCCGAACAGCCGGACAGCCGAACACATTAATAACACAGTTCTGTTCCGAGAGCCCAGATACATGATTCTATCATTTGATTTGCTTGTATCTGTGTTGCCGGAGGATGCACAGGGTAATGAAGTGTCCACTCGTGTGTATCAAAAATATAGACATGGGCTGGAGTAAAAATTATGGGTGTGTCGCTAAGGATATACACGGTAATCTAAGTGGACCTAAAACGTACTACCCCCTACATTTTCTTACCACAACCAGTTGAAAATTCATACGAAAAACTGTGAGTGACGCGCGTCGGCCTCAGGAAACCTCGGGAAGCACAGAGAGACCAATGATACAGCGCTAAAAGGTTTCGAAGGCGCGAGAACGAAATGAAGATCAAACAGCGGTGGTAGTGAAGACCACGTGAGTCCCTAGAGGGGAGACTGGAACCCATTGAATACTCATTCGGTTGCTGAATTTTAATTTATTTTTTTAGTAATGGAATTAGTTTTTATTACTATCGGCAGCACGACCTTCCATTGTCAATCGTGAAATTTGATTTAATGTGCTTTTGAGCTAAAGCTTTGCTTACGCGTGAGAATTTGCGCCTATATATAAGCGCCTTACGCGTCTATTAGTTCTGTTTCAGAGATGGTTAAAATTGGTTCATGCGGGGAGGGCATACACGCAATTTTGTACCCGAAAATTGTGATGTATATACACGGACGTCCAGAGGGTAGGTGAGCTGGGGCAATTTGCCCCAGACGTTGACTTAAGTGGGGCACCGAAAGTTAAACCAAAATGTACTTGTTTCAATTTTTTTGAGAAAAATATTTAATTGTAGTTGAAATATGATTCACTTTAAAATATAGTAAAGATCATTTATAATAGTAATAAATATGGGGGAAATTTTGTTGGAAACAGCCTTCCATGGATCTAAGGCCCAAGGCCCCTGGCTAAAAATTTACTGTAATAAATGCCTGGGCAACGCCGGGTAGTTCAGCTAGTATATATATATATATATATATATATATATATATATATATATATATATATATGGATTTGTACGGCGTCTCTTCACACACTTTCGCCAAATGCTTCCCGTGGTAGCTGCGCTCTCCCGCCTCGCCGTCGTCATATAACAAAAAATATCATTGTAATGTTTTACGCAAAGTTTTTAATGAAAATTAAATTAGAATAAAAGTACTCGAGTCACTTGAAAGTTTTGGAGGGAGACGTGCTCCATCAGACACATCAGAGACGCGTGTGTTCGTGTTCTTCACTACCACAGTCATTTGGACCCATTTCGTTGATTGTTAATGATTCCGGGCGCGTCAATTGCTCAGATCATTAGGCACGTAAGTGTAGTGCATGTTTTTTCTTCGGGAGGTGGCAGTGATCTTCCCCCGCTGGATGACGAGACGTGACGCCGACCTACCGTCTAGTTAGGTGTTCCCCAAGCAGGTACCTCCCAGCAGCGGGGCACCTCCCCAACCAGGACAAGCTCTAAACTTCCGACTAGGCTCATGGCGTGTGTGATATTGTAGTGCACGTGAGTGTAAGTGTATGTAAGTAAGAGGTTAGGATATGACAAGAAAGAGGGAAGAAAGATTGCGCGCGGTCCGTGGCCCGTTTATTTGGGGACTGCTCCGGCACTCGGGTGGTGTTGATCGGAGAAACCACGGAAAACTACGGATCAGAGCAGCTGGCCACTAGAATTGTCCTCCAGACAGCGGCTGAATTCGACCTAGCTGTCCCGTTTCGTGGTCAGACCAACACAGATGTTCAATGCTTTGTCATTCTTCCCGGTTCTTCCCCAGTCTTCCTGCGGCCAGCGCGCCCCATTTGACACTTTTCTGCGGAATGCTTCCCGTTGCAGCTGCCTGTTGCGTGTCTCACGGGAGGGAAGAGAGGAAAATCCTCTCTCAAATATTTTATTCTTCTAAATGTAATTTTTAGGGTGCGGATTTATATGATTTTTCATATTTTTGTCCGTTGCTTCAGTATATAGCTAAGTGAAATTTCCCGACGTTTGGTTAGAATACGATGCTATATAGATTAATATGTTAGTGCATATTTGTGCATATTTGGCCGATATTTCCTGTTGGTGCATATTCGCGTAATTATAGGCGCATATTTTCTTAAAAAAGAGACTAATCTATAAAACGTTTCATATTTTCAAAGAATCTTGTGAGCGTTCATTGATTTGAAAGAACCACTCACAGTTTCGTTTTTGTGTTTTCTATAGATGATACAATACTTGTGCCAATGTGGGATATTTCTTGAGAACAAATTTTTTAAACCAGTCACAAGAAATTCAACAAGGCATACAATGTACTTCACTAAGGTGAATATTTACTTCGATTATTTCTCTCGCGAAGTAGTGTAGATTATATTACGTTTGCACAAAAAAATATATCTTTTCATTCCAAGCAAATTTTCTTGTCATTCCAAGAATTTTATCAAGACAGGTTTGAAGAAGAAATGAAATATTGTTAATTTTAAATGCACATTAAAGGGCATATTTCAGAAATTTTAGGTTATAAATGCATATTTTTAAAAGCTTATTTAATGATTTTTAGGGCATAAAACTCCGCCCCCTAGTAATTATCAAATGATGTATGAGCTCTAATTTTTGAGAAAAGATGTTTCATTGTTTAGATAATAGCTATGAGAAGATTTACTTTGATCGAATTTTCAAAAACTATGCGCGATTTTATGGCAAATGATATCGATTCCAAGTCGCTCTTAAGCGAAACTTAAACCTTTCCTCCTCTGTGTTAATCGACCACATCTTCCTGTGCTCCTGTGGTCACAAGAGGAAACTTTTGTTAATGAAGCTTCAGAGTACAAGAGAGGATATCCTCCTACCTGGAACTAACTACCTTCTACCTGGTACAGGAACCTCTGTCAACTACATCAACACTTCAAGGGACGTAGGAGATGTGAAATGCTAGCAAACGCCTGGACGCTCCCGGGCGTGGTTAGAACAGTTGGCGCATTGGGTAATGTAATTTCACAACTTTGGCCGAGGGAAACCCGCGTGATCGATAGTCCATTTCCTTTACCGCTGTTTGCTTCTTATGAGGAAAAAATATTGAAAAAAATTGGAGCCGTTTTTGGGACTATGTTTAAAAATTGCCTATTTCACGCAAAATTACGCAAAAACTGGAAGTTTTGTGTTATCTCTCGGACTGCAGGGACTGTGGTTGACCTCTCCCGTGGAATGTGGCATTTGGAACCTTTGGGGGGGGGGCTGAAAGTCAATAATTAGGGTACCACACCTCAAAGGGGGGCTAGGTAAAGCGCAGGCGTCTCTGCCCACTCTCCCACTCTCCTCCATGCTTGTTTTTTTTACTTTCTCGTCTTAAGAATACTTCGTGAGAAGAGAAAGTCATGTAATCGTGCGCCAGCACGTTAGTTCTGAGGAACTGTATTCGGGTTCGGAATGGAAAAAAAAAACTTACTGGTTGAAAAAACTTTTGCTGTTTTATATAGATGTATGTTATTGCGGAGCGTTTAAAATAATTCAAAAATGTATGTGCTTTGCCGGCACTCCATGTTGAGCTTGATGTTTTGAATATCAATGAATATCAATGAATGAAAGGAATAAATGTATGTACGGTGTAATTTTTTATACTTTGTCCTGAATTATTTGTTGTTTCTTTTTACATAGACAATCGGACATTTACTTGGTTATGCGTTTGCCCGAGTCCGACCCATGCGCGGTTTTTGGTGTAGTGGCATGAATGCCGGCAAGTTATATCTGAGAATTTGGGATTGTGTCTCGGAGCGGAAAACAATTTGCTTGTTTATGTAGTAGTATAATATTCAGGAGCATTTAGGGAGAATGCGAGAAAGTATGTGTGTTGGTAGCACCACTAGTTTCCCTTCGCAAGGCGATGCACTTCATCTAATTTGCTGTGTTCCACTGAAGTAGTTTATGCGGTTGACGTCATTGCTTTTCTTCCTCTTAAGAAAAGTTCCCTGGGAGCTGCTCTCCGGAGGTCTCGCGCGACTTCCCTGCAGCCCGCGGCTCTGAGCCGGACGCGCGTCTCTCAGCATTTTGCCCCGAATGGAAAGCAAACAGCCCGCAACGCCCCGCGCTCGCGCCGGCGCGGGCGAGACGGCGTGGGCGGCGGTCGTTCTTCGCCCGGCGGCGCCCACGAGACCCTGCGGAACGCCTAGCGCCGCTCCGTTGCGCTGATTTTTCGTCTATCTTGCTGCGAGCATGGTGGAAATAACAGTAGTACGGTTTCATGTAGATCAGGGATAGCCAAACTTAAACAAATGAGCTACTTTAGAGCTCATAAACCTTACCGCTAGCTACCCAACAAAAGTAAAAAAGTAATCAGTTTCCCATTCAAATGAAAATGGTAGTTGTTTTTTTGTTTTTTACGGTAATTCATCATTATTAGAATAGTCCTGAAATATCCCAGCGAGTTACCAAAAATTTCCCCGCGAGCTACCAGTAGCTCGCAAACTACGGTCTAGATCTTTGGCATCCACTGTCTGGAGGAGAAGTCTAGCTACCGGCTGTGCTGAATTTTCCGCGGTTTTTTGAAATCAGTACCTGGCGAATGCCTGTACCCCAATACCCAGTACCCTAACAAACGGGCCACGGACCGCGCGCGATCTTTCCTTCCTCTTCCTTTTCTTATTATAACCCTGTGTTTACACACACACACACCAACATGCACTACACTACCACACATGCCTGGAGAACGGGACTTAGAACGGTCTTTTCCTCCACCATCTTGTCCTATCCTCATCGCTTACTTACACACACACACACACACACACACACACACACACACACTTACACGCACATATCGGGAGATCAGTCGGGGGACCTCGTCCCGGCTGGGGCCCCGCTGGTGAGAGATACCTAGTTGAGGAAATCCCAAAAAGCGATGAGTAGGTCGACGACGGCTCTCAGCCATCGGGGGAAGATTACCGCCACCCCGAGGAAAAACCTTGAACTACTCTTACGGGACTAATGGCCTTATCAGTTGCCGCCCCCAGAAACACAATCCACTCGGAACACAACTCGCCCGGAAATCAATCAATCTGTGCTTTTGGCCTGTTCCACCTCCAATTTTTTCTTCACTGTTCCATCATCTTTCTTGACGTTTTATTTTTCGGGTTCAATATTTACAGTTTTTTATGCTGTCGTTCATTCGTTGGAAATGTTTACCATTATCTTTTTCTCATCATCTTTTATTTATGCCCAGTTGTTGGTGACAGAAACAAACGCAGCAAGTGCATTCAATTTCGGCCATCACAACAGTATGGTGATGTATCAAAATAAGTTATTTTGCTATCTAAACAATTGACAAAAGCTCAGAAAGTAGAAAGAGAAGGAACTAATTCAGAAAATTGTTTAGTTGTTACTTATTGTGTTAAAAAAGCCTTGCTTAATAGATGCTAATAATAAAATTGATAATAAAAAATTGCTTAATAGATTATCAAAATAATTGATACAACATATTTAATATTTTATGATTTTAATTTGATACAATTGATTCATGGATTAATTGATATGTTGATGTTTAACTAATCAGCAAGAACTTAATTTTTAATTACAACATATATAATTTTTACAATTATTTTAGTAAATAGAAACTATCGTCGAAAGAGTAAATTCTAGAGTGAAAGTAAATTTTCTCGCCCTTACGAACTGAAAGTACTAGACAGTTAGATTAGGAGGAAAGAGAAAACACTTATCACAGAAGTTTAAATCTATTTGAAGATGGGACGACCGGGGTTCTCAATGGACAATAGAATGAGCGTCTGGTGTCGCCGGCTTGAGTCTTTGTCGCCGGCCTTTCGACCCTTCGCCCCCCCCCCTTCTTGTCCCACCGCCGCCACCCTATCTCTCTGGCTTCTGTTCCTCCATTTCTTTGGTCTCCGCCCCTCCTCTCCCCGACAAGCGTCTTTCTGTTTCCCCGTTCTAAGGCTCCTCCGTTTCTCCATCTTCGCTGGCTCTCTGCCTTTTCGCCTAACTTTACTTCCGTCCCTTCGTTCCTCCGTGTCTCCAACTCCTGATATGTGGCCTCTTCTTTCCTCTTCCCTTTGCCATTCCGACCATCCGTTCTTTCGTTCCTCTGTCTCTCCATCTCCTGACCTGTGCCCTTCCGTCTCCCCGTCCCTCCGTCTCTTGAATTCCCCGGCCTCCGCCCCTTCCTTTCCTCTCTCGCCACTCCACTTCCCCGTTCCATCGTCCCTTCTTCCGACCCTCCATCTCCTGGCATGTGCCCTCCCGTCTCTTCAACTCCCCGGACTTCGCCCTTCCGTTACTCCGCCTCCCAGCCTCTGCCTTTCCGTCCCCCTTCCTTCAGTTCCTCCGTCTCTGCTACTCCTCGTCTGCGCCCTCCCATCTCCCCGTCCCTCCATCTCTCCATAACTGTCCGTTCTTCGTCCTTCCGTTGCTCCATCTCTCCGGCCTCTGCCTTCTTTGTCCTTCATTTTCTCCATTCCTCCATATCCCCCGGCGTTCACCTCTTACTCTCTCCGTCTCTCCCTTTTCGCCTTCCCGTACCCCCGTCCCTTCGTTCCAACGTCTCTCCAACTCCTCATGTGTGCCCTTTCCTATCCCCTTCCCAAGGCCATTCCGACTACCAGTACGACCGTCTTTTGTTCCTCTGTCTCTTTATCTCCTCGCCTGAGCCCTCCCTTCTCCCCGTCCCTCCGTCTCTTGAACTACTTGGACTTCGCCCTTCCGTTGCTCCGTCTCTCAGGCCTCCAATATTTTCGTCTCGACTTCCTTCAGCTCCTCAATCTCCTAGCCTCGGCCCTCCCGTCTCCTCTTCCTCCCATCTCTTCGTCTCCCCAACTGCCCGGAGTCTGCCCTTCCGTTCTTCCGTCTGTCTGGACTCCACTTTTCCTTCTCATCTTCCTTCAGTTCCTCCGTCTCTCCATTTCCTGGCCTGGGCCGTCCCATCTCCTCTTCCCTCCGTCTCTTCAACCCTCCGGACTCCGCCCGTCCGTTGCTCCCATCTTTCCGTCTCCCTGTCCTCCAGTTCCTCCATCTCCTGACCTGTGCTCTCCCGTCTCCTCTTCCTTTCGTGTCTTCAGCCCTCCGGACTCCACCCTTCCGTTGCTGCGTCTCTCACGCCCCCATCTTTCTGTCTCCCCTTACTTTACTTCCCCCACCTCCTGTCCTGCGCTCGCCCGTCTCTCCGTCTCCCCAGCTACGCCGTCTTCGTCCTTCCGCTGCTGCGTCTCTCAGGCCACCATCTTTCCTTCTCCCCATCCTCCAGTTCCTCCACCTCCTGGCCCGTGCTCTCCCGTCCCTCCGCCTGTTCGTCTCCCCAGCTGCGCCGTCTCCGTCCTTCCGCTGCTGCGTCTCTCAGGCCACCATCTTTCCTTCTCCCCATCCTCCAGTTCCTCCACCTCCTGGTCCGTGCTCTCCCGTCCCTCCGCCTCTTCGTCTCCCCAGCTGCGCCGTCTCCGTCCTTCCGCTGCTGCTCCTGGCGGAGCGAGTGCATCCCCTGCGATGAGATAACGCCAGCGCGCGACTTACGGCGCGGCGGCCCTCGCGCAGCGCCGGAGAGAAAGGGCGCCGCGATAAGACTCGCGCGCTGCGGGGGAGGGGCAGCAGAAAAAAGACGTCGCCATGTCCCGAAAATTGTACGATTTTCGAGATCTTAACACCTCCTTTAATGTGAATGAGATGGGATTCAGGAGTGCGCAGGGTAGGTGAATATGCCAAATAAACAAAGTCTCACCCTTAGTTTCGTAATCACGGTTTACGAGTAGAGTCTGATGTGAGAACACGTAAACTTCAATGTTCTTTCTTTTAATGGACATAAAATTTTACATGTTAAAGTGATGACTTTAAGTTCTCTCTTAGTTCAATGGCGAAGCGGGGAGGATTTGCACAAAAATATAAAGTTATCATACTGTTGTAAGAATACAGTGATTTTTTTATAATTTAATCATTATATGAAGTAAAAAATGATTTAATTTATTTGAACTTTCCTTACATGGTACAAACTAAACAATATTTGTATTGCGACGACATCAATCTTCTCATATCCGTTACACAAATCACACAATAGTACACGAATGAATAAAAGTATGATGGATTTTTATGTTATTAATTCAGGATTGAGAAGATATCAACCACAAAGTATATTACAAAATAAATTTTAGTAATAAAACACAGCTATATACGTGTTTCGGCACTACTTCATTCCATCTTCACTGGCCAAGTATCATTGATTAAACACGTAGTCGGCGCCATCTTGTATGCCTTACCGAATGCATTGTTATGTGTTTCCAGGTATGTCAATGGCTATGATCATTACTCAAGTGGGTGGTCGCATGTTATATTTCGGAAGAAAGCAGTGTTTCTTCTCGCTGGAACGTCAGACCCGATGCGGATAGAGGTACCCAGAATATCTAAATCTCCAAAAATGTCATATAAGGTACAAAAGGGTTTTATTTGATATGTTGGAACATAAAGAACACAACTCGCTTCTCAAACGCAGCATTTCCGAGAGATACTCGGTGAAGGAACATTTATTATTTGTCGTTTTATATGAGCCCCTGATAATTTCTGTTCTGTATTTTTTTTAAAAAATTTAATATTTTTGCTTTATATTAGACGCAGTGGCAAATTTAAGAGGTGTTGTGTTGGCAGAGTCTAATAAATCGTTCAAAATCGTAATTTTATCTTAGCGTATTGTAGAGAAGTCTTTGCAAATCGAGATGCCTTACGTGTCAGTACTAACACGAACAAGTAGAAGGGCAAGGAAAAAGTTTTTGTTGTTAGCTGCGTAACGGTAAGTGAAAAGAATAGCTTCTGCCATTTTTTGTCTCTGTGATTTTTCAAATAAAACACTAATATTTTCAGAATAATATTTTCGTTTACAGTAACTTAGTTTCTGTGAAGTCAGCTTATCTCATTTCGGTTTTTAATGTAAATTTCAAGTCGGCCTCTTGGCCGAGATTGCTAAAGCAGTAGTGCCACAGTGATCTCGGACCGAGGGGTCGCAGGTTAGAGTCCCGCCTCGAGCATGGTTGTATGTGTTCATCGTTTCACCCCCTGTCATCACCATGTCGTTTCATCCTCATACCGTAATGTTACATCCAATAGTGGTCGCTAATGACCTAGTAGTTGATGCGACCTTAAATAACAAAAAAAACTCAAATCGCATGGCTTCGTAGTCAAACATTCATAGAAGTTATTTTTATTTAACTTGGAAGAATGCGACCTCCTGACATGAAGGTATTTCCGTTTGCTTAAAATACGCAAACTCCTTTCGACACGCTGCATAGGCAGCATTTTTCCTTCCCAGGAAAAATCTCCTCGATGATTCACCTGTACCAACACACGTGTTTGCACAGGTCGGAACTTTTCTGCGAGGATTCCCCTGTGTTGCTGAGTACATAACAGCGGTCTGTACCCCCCTCCCCCATTTTTTTACATGGGACCTGCTTTAGGAACGAGGTCTCTGACATGCTTATTCCGGCTTCCTGGTTGCTTATGGGTCATGCGGGCGAGGCACCCGTAGAATTATCTCCCGCATGACCCCTGCAATCTACGTTCCTCACACGCATGTAATCAACTCCTCCCGCGCTCGGAGTTTTACGAATACATTATCCGTTCATGAAAATTACGAAATGTCAATTGAATGAATCAATCTTCCGTCTTTTAATCGTCAATACGTATTCCTCTGCATAAGTCTGTGATCACGGCGTAAAAGTTCTTAGGTCAAAAATCTTAGTTTGCAGAAAACAAAGGTTAGGTTATTGAACCAACGCTTCTTCCTATGCTCAATGCTATTTCCCAACGCTTTTTTCTCGTTAGGAGGCAACATTTGAATTCGGTCGTTTTACTAAAATAAAATATAGATGCTTAACTTGTAGTTTCAGTAGTTAACCCAATTTTGCCAAAAATTGACTTTTACCACGTGCCCATAGAAGTATTAGCTCATTTTTAGAATAAAATTTAAAGTATTGGATATTAACGATATGCAATACATGATATGCGGTGTAACGATATCAATATTTACGATGTGCAATTTTTCACAATTTTAAATAAACATCCTTGACTTAAGTGTAAATTAACTTATTAAAATTCACGATTCGCGGAAACTTAACAAAAGTATTCTTCTCTTCTCACTTGTTCCTTATTCCAATCATTGCCTAATCGTTAGTCCTTCCCATCTACCCATTCGTTCCAGCTCTGTATAAACAGAGATAACATAAATTATGTTATTTCGTTATCATAGTGTCGCAGTTACTGAGGCTACTAAGAAACTTTGGTAATCGAAATAGGTAAGTGCGAATTGACAGTGAGGATACCGGGAATACTCATCTCTCGGGAGTTTGGTGTCTTCTTCCACAAAAGGATTAATTTCTCCTTGCCAGGGAGTCGATAATTAATTCATATTAGGTACCTCGTTTATTATTTTCACAATCGTTCAAATCTAATGAAGGAAATTTGGTAAGAAAGTCTTTCGTAGAGCGTTTTTCCGATCCGTTAAAATGGTTTGCTTAAGTGAAGTAGTGAAGGTAGTCTTCGTGCCACTCATCAATTTTCCGATTTGTGGAGTCCCCTCCAGTTGTAAATTCACCCTTCTGGAGAAAATTGCCAAATCGCATCCTCGAAATGGGAAGAACAATACGAAATATATCATTGATAGTGAAGCATTATGACTAATGACTAAGCTGCAGATTGTCAACTATGAATGATTATGTCAAGCCTACACACGTCATACAATAATGTTATTTAATACAAACAAGATACCGGCAGAGGTGGCTCAGGTCATCAACTGATATCACTACAGTCCCTCTGACCGAGAGGTTCTAGGGTTCCAATCCCCACGATGGCAGACTTTTTGACACTAGTTACATAGTTAAGTCGAATCCTGCCGCTGTCTGGTGGAGAATTCTAGCGGCCGGCCATTCTGATAAGTAATTTTTTGTGGTTCCTCCGCTCAACACCAGATGAATGCCGGAGCAATACCCAACAAACGGGCCACGGGCTGCGCGCGATCTTTCCTACCTCTTCCTTATTCTATCATCTCCCCTTCAACATACTACATGCACTACACTACCACGTATGCCAGGAGACCGGTCGGGAGTTTAGAGCTTATCCCGGCTGGGGCTGTACCCTGGTTGTGGGAGATACCTGGTTGGGGAAACCCCTCTAGCCTACGGTAGATCGACGCCGGATCTCGCCATCCAGCGAGGGAAGACCACCGCCACCTCCCAAGCAAAAAACATGCACTACACTTATGACCCTAATAGTTAACCCGCACGGAATCATTAACAATCAATCAATAACATCAGGTCCTAGTTACAAAATAGATCCTAGGTTACAAAATAGGTCCTAGTTACAAAGTTTGTAGTTAAAACAGGCAAATAGGTTCTTATTAGACAAACCTGTATTAATTAGTCAAATAGCCATTCAAAGGAATCCACATATTTTACTCCTAATATCTAAAAAAAGTAACCAAAATATTTTCAATTAAATGAATGAAATAGCCTTACAGCCAAACCGCGGCTTACAGATAACTACCTCGAGTCCACACCGACGGTGTTCCTGATGAGGGCAGACGCCTACTAAAAATTCGGCGCGCGCGGCGAATGGAGAGCGCAGGCGCCGCGTGAATGCGCCCCGCCCTCCGCAGGTGCCTTTGGAAGAGCGGCCGATGCGGGCCCTGCGCGCCAATTGCCTCCCAATTGGGTTAACAAGGCCCACGGGGTCGGCGGCGCACGACCAACACCTCTGCTCGCGGCCCCTCCCATTCTTCACTTTCCATTCGCCCCGGATTTCGCCCCTCGCCCTCCTACCCACCCCGCCCCCGCTCCACCCCGTTCCGCCCCGCCACTCCCCGCCCCGCCCCCCCTGCCCCGCTCCGCCCCGCTTTGTCCCGCCCCGCTCCGCCCCGCTCTGTCCCGCCCCGCTCCGCCCCGCCCCTACACGCCCCGCCACTCCCCACCCCGCTCCGCCCGCCCCGCCCCGCCCCGCCCCGCCCTGCACCGCCCCGCACCCTCCGCCCCGCCCCGTCCCGCTCTGCCCCGCCCCGCTCTGCCCCGCCCCGCTCCGCCCCGCACCGCCCGCACCGCCCCGCACCGCTTGGCCTCTCTCCCCGCCCACGTCCTCGCGCCGACCTCGTGTCCGCTACACCCACTGCTCCGACGGAAGCAGTGCGTTTCCGCATTTGACCTGACACGTATCTCCATAAGCGTTTCACCTTTCGTCAGTCTCTCCGGCTCTGTCACTTCCTACACCTACATGGTCTCTTCCGCTGCCTTTTTATGTAGTTTTTCCGTCCATCGTTTATGCTGTTCCAGTACGTCACTCGACCCTCGAAAGGGATTCTAAATAACTATATTCGTTTTATTTACCATAACGTTTCCACTTCAACAATAGGCATAAAACTATTCACGTACTTTACTATTTTATTTGTAATTTTCATTAGTAATATTTAATCAGTGCTGTATTGCGATATTTTCAAGCTACGCATATACTACACCGCCCACTGATCCTTACGGATCACTGTCCACTAATGCGGATACTACACCGTTCACTGATTCTTACGAGTCATCGTCCACTGATCAACGCGGATACTACACCGTCCACTAATCCTTACGTTTCATTCATCATTTCCTTCATTGCCTATCGTTCAGCCTTGCACAAGACACATTTCCTCTTAGATTTCTTCATGAAGTTTTTACCTGTTTCTCAACCTTTGGCATAACATATTTGTTCCTTTCCCAATTGGAAATATATGTTGATAAACTTAAAGATTTTTGTTAGTGATCAGTTTACACCGAACATGCCCATATCCGCCAGTAACCGGGAGTATAGAGCAAACTGAAAATTACAAGACAGATTCGAGGTTCCTAAATGTCCAAATGGGCTTTCATGCTGCTAACTTGTATTCCGTATATTTGAACCTAAACATATGTTAAAGAATACTTGCGAGTTTCTTACAGCCAGCACCATTCTCTTTCATTTGGTATCACACTGCTTATCACCTGTGCATATTCTCTCTTTGTATCTCTATCTCTGACTCTTTCTCTGACTTACTCTGACTCTTTCTCTCTGACTCTTTCTCTCTGACTCTTTCTCTCTGACTCTAACGCTTTTTCTCTAACTCTTTCTCTGTGACTCTTCCTCTGTGACTCTCTTTATCTCTCTCTTTCTCTTAATTTCTTGACACTCTCTCCCCCTCCGTCCCTCGCTCAATCACCCTTCCCTTCATTTTCTTTCCCTCTCTCCCTTCAAGTTCTGTCTATCCCCCATCCCTCAGGTTGCCTCGATGCTGCCCTGCCCCCCCCATTTCCTGGCCGCCCCGCAGCGTCGATAACTTCCTGGTCACCCGACGCGGAGGCGGGCGGGGGGAGGGGGCGATACTCCCGCCCGCGCACGGCCGTTTGAACATGTGTGTGCGTGTGTGTACCTTGCGCAAGTGAAGCGGCGGCTCCACCCGAAAGGCCGCTTTGCAATGCAAACGCGCCCACCCCCGCCCCCGCGCCGGCCGGCCGGCCGGCCCGCCTTGCGAAACCCCCGCATCGCCCCACCCCCGCCGCGCCACGCACCGTCCCGTGGCGCGCTTTGCCGGCCGCCGCCGGTCGTGACCCCGTTGCACGGGCCGCCGCCGCCCCCGCACGCGCCGGACGGCGATCGCCCAGTGACCCCCGGCCGGCCGCAGGAATCAAACAGCTGTATTGCTGCGCTTTCCATTGCAAATGACGGGCGCCGCGCGCTTCGCCGGATCCGCTGCCGGGTGGCGGGCGCCGGAAATTGCGCGGCGCGGAGCGCGGGGGCGGGGCGCAGACGGTATCTTCATAGCTAGCATCACCATAAACTTACTAAATAAAAATTATTGCTGTTGATTGATTGATTGATTGATTGATTATCAATTAATCCATCGAGCGCGGGGGCGGGGCGGAGACGGTATCTTCATAGCTAGCTAGCGTCACCATAAACTTACTAAATAAAAGTTATTGCTGTTGATTGATTGATTATCAATTAATCAATCGAGCGCGGGGGCGGGGCGGAGACGGTATCTTCATAGCTAGCATCACCATAAACTTACTAAATAAAAATTATTGCTGTTGATTGATTGATTGATTACCAGTGATTCCGGGCGCGTCAACAGTTAGTCATTTGTCCCGTAAATATAGTCCTTGTGTTTTGTTCGTGTGATGGCTGTGATCTTACCCCACTGGATAGCGAGATACAACGCCGACCTACCGCCGGCTGGCGGTTTTTTCCTCAACCAGGTATCTCCCACAAGCGGGGCACCGCCCCAGCCAGGAGCTCTAAGCTCCCGACAAGTCTCATGGAACGGGTATTAGTTTAGTGCATGTAAATCTAAGTGTGTGTAAAGGATAGGGTAGGGGACAAGGAATGGAGAGGAAAGATCGCAGGTGGTCCGTAGCCCGTTTGGTGGGGTACAGATCCGGCATTCCCATAGTTTTGATAGGAGAAACCACTGAAATCTTCCGATCAGTGCAACCGGCCGTAATATTCCTCTTCCAGTCAGCTCCTAGACAACTCTTGCCACAGTCAGGACTCGAACCCCAGGACCCCCCGATCAGAGGCACTGCAGTGACAGCAGTTGATGCCCTGAGCCACCTCTTCCGGTAATTAGTGCTGCTACAACAGCACAGTCTTACTCGCATTATTTCTAAATTGGCACTATTCGAAAATTCAGAGTTTAATGAAAATAAGACCTCCGCCAATCTTTTAATTGTCCTTTGTTCAACCCGTGAAAAGAATTTCAAGAAAAAAATTAGGCCGGTTTTTGAGGAAAAATGTACTGCATCAAGCAGAAATTCTGCAAACATTACTCGTTTTCTTAAAAAATCATCAACTTTTTTAAAGAGTTGATTTTTTGAACCGATTTTATTTTGGACAAATCTGTATCATCAATTTTGTAGTTTTGCCAGGTTGTTGCAATGGTACAGAGAGTTCACCGGAAATAAGACTTGCACCGATAATTTTGTCGATCTTTGAAACATTCTAGGAGAAATTTTAAAGAAAATATTTCGAACCGTTTGTTTAATATTGCTTATATTTTACGCAAAATTACGCGAAAACTAGTCATATTTTCGAAAAATTGTACATGGACCTATTTTAAGCTACCTACTTTAACGAACATTTCAGTAAGGAAAAAATTTCAATCTACAATATTATAGTTGTAGTAAGACAAAGGGAAGTTTTAACTTACGCAATTTTCGAAAAATCTGGCTTTTCAACGAAAATGAGACCATTGCTATTGTTTTAAGTGATTTTTAGTGACACTATCCGAGGACAAAGTTTAACCAAACAATTTGGAACCGTTTTGGAGAAAATTTTCAAAACATCCCTGAGATTTTTTGTAAATGTTTTTGATACTTCATGAAAAGTACTCCCAAAAATTAAAATATCCATTTCAAACCCGCAGTGCTCGAGTTCGATCAGATCGTTCGGGGCAATATCAATTTGGAGAAAATCAGCTGAATGATTCAGGCGGTTGTGTTGAACACAGATGGACGGACGGACACGGATGTACAGACATTTTGCCGTAAATCGATTTTTCAGTATCAATGACCCCCAAAAAATGGATTCTTGCTACCCCGCGTATTAGAGGAAGTAATTTACGATCTATCGGAACAGGATTTATCCACTGTTTCATTACCAGGTCCCGGTAATAAGAGTTTTTCGCCGAAACTTCGCCGTTTTCCGACGCACGATTACATGCTATCTCTTCCTACGAAGTAAGTGCGAGAAAGTAAAAAAACTGAGATATTAAGTGAATGAGAATTTTCATTATCATTTTATAATAGAAGTTTTATTTCTTTTTGAGAGTTCGCTACCCATCACAACATTTTTCGCTTGCTTATAATGCACCCTGTTTGCAGTTAGAGTGCACCCTGTTTGTTAGAATTAGAAGTAAGACATTCCAGTTAATTAGTTCTAATTATAATTCTAAAATTTCCTTCATATTTTTCTTTTCTCGTGTAATTTTATGTTATGTGATACTTCTTAGAGAGTGCAATATTTCATGATAATCTCTGACCATTTACATCCTAGTTTCTTCTAGTACGATTTTAAATTAACATTTTAGATATCGCCTTTACCACCAATTATCTCGAGAAATCTTAGGTGACTGAGAAAATTGAAATCTAAAACCAGAGTATTACATATTTTTCTGTTCGTCAGGTTATATGTCTTTCATGAATATTTGTGAATTATTTTCACGATTGTAACCACAATTCTAAGTCTTGTTTTGACTTTAATTTCAAGTTCATTAGGAACGTGTAATTTTAGAATGAAAATGACCTTCCCTTGACACGCACGATGAAGGATGCTGGTTCCTACGTAAGATAATGTGCATGGCAATTAGATGATTACAGCATCTACACCACAGCAATTCATCTTCTACTACCTCACGTGTGTAATGATCGTAGCAGGTGTGTGTGCGAGGAAGATGTAGCAAATGAAGATGCGTGGTTGTGACGTCATCAAGAGCCGAAGGTTAAGATGCGGAAGTATTTGTGAAAATCATAAATCAAGAGAGGCGATGAGGTTCCTGCAGAACTGCAACATTTCATCAATTCGAAGAACACTTGTATTTGTCCAGTGTTATAGAAAAAGAAGTGATTTAGAACAACAACGCTTCGATAAGTATAGATACGTACTAGATACTATTTTATTATATATTTTTATGAGAAATAAGACAATGTGTATATTAAAGAATGTACGTTACATACATATGAAACATTATTTCTATAATACATATTGATTCATTTGTTTACAATTTGTTGGTTACATCTTTCACAAGAATAATTTATGAATAATCAGTAAGACTCCAAGAATCTTAACACAACAGCTGTCTGGGTTTTATTATAAATAAACTTTTTGGTTACGTGTTTTTAGAACGTATGATAAATTATTTCCTTATATTTTTATTAATCGAAGAATCTTTGCTTACTCGCAAACTAAATCGAAAGTTTAAAGTGGTTTACAACTTGAAAGTTTTGCTGAATTACTATATAATAATGAACACTAGTAATTTCCACTCTGAATATTCGGTTGAAAGTTTATCGCCTGGAGAAGAATGGTTTTTAGGAATTTGATGTGAAAGGAGCATAAGTTATTGATCCAAGTTCTCTCGATAAGCGGAAACATTTATACTGGGAATTCCAAAAGCCATCTCCGAGAGTGTATCGCGCAACATTTCTGAGAAAAGAAGGGAAGAATTGCGTGCATTCTTTCAGATAACCCGTTTACTTGTTCTTTCCCGGAAAGATAGGGAAAGTGACAAATATGACCTCCGAACACTGGGCGCAGGGCCAATTTGATCATTTTGCTTATTTTCCTTAAGAAGCAAAACACATCAGTCGTATGCCGCGAGCCAGTTTATTGATAATATCGAGGGCAATCGTGGTTGAACGGTCAGAATCATGCAACGAAGCTTACGAGTGAAAACCAGGCAAATTATTTGAACTATCACGTGTACTTAGAAAAATTCTACTTGATCTTCCATTATGAGAATTTCAAATTAATTTCCTTTCCTTATCCTCTACGAGCATGAAGGTGTGCGGTAATTCACATTTTGTAAATTCTGAATTTCATTTCATTTCATTTTGTTCATTCATTAGCTATTTTGTATGCAGATGTGTTAAATTTAACTTACTTTAATATACACCACACACGCTATAACATGTTTCATTAATTTCTCAATTTATTTTAACACTAAATTAAATCATCCAGCATTTCCAGGATATTTATTTATCACGAACATCTATTATGTTTTTTGTTTATTGATTTTTGTGGGTTGTACATAGTTCAGTTTAAGTTTCAACTCAACATGTGTCTGAAAGGCTTACGTACTACCTTATATTTAAAACTTACTTCTAAAACATTAATCTAACTTAAGGTTGAGAATGTCCTTTTGGGTTGTCTATTCAGTTTCAAATTTGGACAACGGTTTTAGGAATATATTGCAGGGATATTTGTTTTTTATCCTGGTGTGGTTAGGATTATTTGCGAGTGTGGGTGCAAGGGAAGGGATTTGGGGTAAATAATGGTAAAAGTTAGTGGCTAGGTATGCGATGAGATGTTCAATGGGTTCTAAGTTGAGTTCTTTATAAAGCTCTTTATAAAGCCCGCATGTCTCGCACTCCTGACCGGCCCCTACCCCTCAGTCTTTGCTCCGTTCCGACCATACCCACCCAGCCATCACCACTGCACCGAAATCCGCTTTCATTAAACAAAAGAAAAAAAACCTTTCAGAACACTGAAAGGCAACATTGCCGGACAAAAGGAAGAATGATTGAAAAATAAATTAATTAATACGAAAATTTTCTTGGTGATAAAATATAAGTACATCTAAAAATAGGAATCTAAATTCTAAATCCCACGTGCGTTAAGCTTCTATAATTTAAGCACTGCATTTATGTGAATCAGTTCATATTCTTATTATGCAGATTTAAGAAAAATTTAAAAAATATTGAAATTAATTACTGAGGATAATTTTGTGAAAGTACTTACTCGATGGTTACCCTATTTTGCAAAAGACAGCTGTACTGTACAAAACAAACTGGTCACGATGCTCTCCCCATAACAATATGATGGACATCAAATAATATTTTGTTTTGTATCTTTAGGCAATGTTCATTTGACCTACGTCGTGACACACGTCTTCATTTGATGTATCGATCGTAAAACTGAATCTTTATGGTCTAGAATAATAGTTTCCCATTTAGCCGCCTAGTCATAGAAAGATGCGAGCGCCAACTTTAAAGAAATAAACATTCATAGAATGAAAGAAAAAATGTTTTTGAATTTATTTAGCATTTGACTTTGAGATGAATTTTGATGCATTTCAACGAAGCTTACTTTTAAGAGTAAAAGTTAAATATTTACTTCTTTATATTATTAAACTATCTGAAGGCCCGCTCGTTGCCTGGGTATTTATTACAAGCGTCCATCCGATAGGAAACGGAATAAATGAGAATGGATATTTTCCCTGGCTCGCATTTCCAAACCCACACTGCTTCTTCCTACCTCCCTGGCCTTCCTTGCCTCGCCTGGCCCACCCCTGCACGCCCCTACCCGCCCTTACCTGGCGTATTCTCTGCGATAACCGTTGCTCCCTTCCTTGTGAAGCTGTAAACAGGTGCATGTTTCAACATCTAATATTTGGTCCCGTTTATTTTTTTAATTATCGTGAAGAAAGAAAGGGATTTTAAAAATGAAATTACGAGTTAAACGAAATGAATTTCATTTAACTCGTTTCAAATGAAATAAGAATTAAAAATAATTCGTATATTCAGAGTGAGTTAGAAATGAGTGTACAAAAAATAGTTATAGAACACCTCAACTGGAAAGTACCTTATGTTTTAGAGGCTCGCTTTTCTTACCACTCTGGACTCCGATACACTGTGCCTCAGATAGTGAAGTCTACAAAAAGTTAGCTTTTGAGTCTTACTAACATTTTATGGATATTAGACACTAATTCATGGAATATATAGCTGCAGACACACGATAATTGTAGCAGGTGGGCGCAATTTTAACATTAAAATAGAATGTTCAACCCAATTTCAATTGTTGATTTGACGTAATTCGCGTGGTTTTCCTTCAATTCAATTATTTACCCTCGAGCGTTGGCGCCTCTTTGCGGAACATGGCCGGTCGCGTGGTTGACTCCGTCAACCATCGACTTCCATGTATACATTTTTCAAATAATTGTTTAAATAATTATTGAGAAGGCATCAATTCACTAAACATGGAATTTCTACAAAATGTAACACCAGTTGTTAACATATTTTTATATTTATTGATTTAAAAAATATGGGCGGAATATGCATGCATTGGAGAATGGAATTAAACTGTTTTTCAACTTGAGAATATATGATTTAATTTTTAAGTTATTAAACATATTACTCATTATTCTCTTGTGTATTAACCAGATTATTATTCAAAAAAGTTTGGCAAACAATGGAAGAAAGTTTTTTGCAATCAAAAAATGGCACTAGGAGCGTCTAATAGTAGTTACAGTATTTTCTTTTCTTGTACGGATCTGCTCCTTCTTTTGTTTGGGAGTTCCTCTTGAATTTCGCGATTTTCTGTTGTGTCAGCAAAATGTTTTGATGTCAATTGGTAATGTTGTAATTTACGATCGGTTACTGGGGTGGCCTACCATTAATTTCTTTGAAAGTAGTTTTGAAAATAACCTTCTTTTGATATATGGATTTGATTGAAATATAATTTGGCCATTTATTCAAGATATGCTTCCAGTTGAGCAATGCAAACCATACAGCCATGGTCCATCGTCTGGTCACTCTCTCACAGAATAATTGCTTCGCATTTGGTCGAGAGTGTTGACATCCCTTTGACATATAGTAATATCTGTTTTTTTTAGTTTCTTCATCAAGATTGCTATCGTTGTGCATGGTAGATAGCAATATAACTGATTTTTTTGGTACATACGCTGCTATTGTCTTGTTTTTGTAAGCCAAAATAAGGATGAAAGAGGTACCCTGGCTTTCTTTGGAAGGAATTCTGGAGGCATTTGTCTTGTTTTTCAATTTTGTATTACTCCATTTTTTCCAATAAACAAATCACCTTCATCACCTCCACTTTCACTGTTATTCCACTCCGAAGTTTTGTATCCTAGCTCCGAATCCGTATTGTGATCAATTACCTGTATTTATTCGTTCTCGCAATCTGACCAACCGAATTCATCATCTGCGTCAGCTTCATCGCTGGAATCTCCAATAAGGAGACTTTCAATTTCCTTCAAATCAATTTATTCTTTAAATTTTGTCCTACAAAAGTCTTAAATAGCTTTATCATCCACATGTGAGTGATGTAATTCTCAGTAAAATTCAAGGTCTTTATAAGCATTGTAATGAGTATGTGTGCGTGTGTTTTTTAAACAACTATTTGACAGAACGTAAATTATACTTACATTACCGGTCGCGTGGTGAACTCCGTCAACCAGCGTACGCAGAGATGAAAATAATTTTACTTATTTACAAATACAACGCTTCTGCGCTCTTGGAAACTCTACTGGCGAATATTAACAATGCAATTAAAATATACTCAAAGTTTCAGTTGCGCAACAATGAGCGATTAGATTCTTGGAACAAAAAACGGCGAGTGGTTGACTCAGTCAACCAATGCGACCGCTCGAGGGTTAAGTCAACTTCGCCACTCGTTTCTTTACTTTGTTTCAACTTATTATCGTAATTTTTATTATTACATATGAGGAAATTGAAACATCGAGAATTCTAGGATCTCTCAGAATTCGTATTCCAGACAGTGTGTTGTGGGGCGTGCAAACAAACTTGACACTAGTACAACGCAATCTTGCTCTCTCCCTTACAGCTAATTCCGACCACTGTTCGTTCGTGAGAAAGGCGGTATTTGCGAATAGCTGTGTGATTTGTTCTTTCGTTCCACGTCATGTCTTGCATCAGCAACAAAGATAAATGGTAGGGTATTTTAACTTTGGTTCATAAAGGAATTGGCAACAGTCTTTCGTTCTTGGCCTCAGATGACACTTTCTCAGTTACTGAATGCACACATTTCCTTGAATTCCAAAAGCGTGAGTGATTTTCGCTGACTCGACTGCATACTAAATTCATTTCACTACATTGCGTTTTACTACATTCATGAAAACAACATTCTGGAGACATTAAGCACAAACCAACATAATATTCTAAGTGATGATGATATCCAATAATGGTATTGATGCAAAATAAAACAAAACAATACACTCTGGTCAACATGTGGAATGTTTAAGTATTATGAACTTACGTAATATGCTCAATAGTCCTTAACAGCTACATAGTGACAGTTTATAAACAGATTGTTTTTAATTTCTTATTTCACAAGTAATTAATGTTTTTCCGTTGAAACTCAACCCTTTATCTTCTGGAATAGCATCTGTTTATTTATTCCTCAGTCTTCCTTGGTTACAAAGAGGAATAAAATCATTAACATAATGTATCATACTCAACTACACAACAGTAATGTTAGTGCAATTATTGGAATCATTTTTCAGTGCACTGTATTGCTAATGACATTTTCCCAATTTTAAATAAGAAAATAATTTCATATAGTGACGTATTAAGAATTATACAAACATGCGCAAAAGAACAAATTTTCTTTGAATATTTAAATGGAAATACTATCTAGTTTCGAAGTAGTGAATTCGCTTGAATGTAACATAACCTTTTTGAGAGGTGATTGGCCATCTTATTTCTTTTGAAAGATGCTCAGTTAATTTCGAAAGACAAATTTCCTAACAAAGCCTTGGAGTCGTGAATGAGGCGCGAGGTGTCAGTGACTAAGAGGCTTCGAAAGCCGCGAAAGATGAGCGAAGCGTGTCAGAAACACATTCGTGGCACGTCGCATTACGTCAAGTAGCCGGGCCCTTGCCCCGCCGCTCCTCTGCAACCTCACTCCTCGGAGCTCAAGGCACATAGCACATCTTCTCCGGTAGCATCTTGCCTTAAAGTCTGAAATCAGAAAGAAAGAAGAAAGTAAAGAAGGAAAGAAAGAAAGAAAGAATGAATGAAAGAAAGAAAGAATGAATGAAAGAATGAATGAATGAATGAATGAAAGAATGAATGAAAGAAAGAATGAATGAAAGAAAGAAAGAAAGAATTAATGAAAGAAAGAAAGAATTAATGAAAGAAAGAAGAAAGGAAAGGCGACAAGAAAAAAGGAAGTAAGAAGGAAGGATATACAGGAAGAAGAAAGGAAAGAAAGGAAGAAGAAAGGAAAGAAAGGAAGAAGGAAGGAAAGAAAGAAGAAAAAAGAAGGAAAGAAAGGAAGAAGGAAGGAAAGAAAGAAGAAAAAAGAAGGAAAGAAAGGAGGAAAGAAAGGAAGAAGGAGGAAAGAAAGGAAGAAGGAAGGGAAGAAAGAAGAAAAAAGAAGGAAGGAAAGAAAGGAAGAAGGAAGGGTAGAAAGAAGAAAAAAGAAGGAAGGAAGGAAAGAAAGAAGGAAATAAAAAATAACCAAAGAAACGAAGAACTAGAGGTGCTTCAACAACTCATACTTTCTCGCATTATTTCTAACTTTTGCTACTTTCGAAAATTCAGAGAGCTCAACAAAAATAAGACTGCTCTATTTTCGTAAGCGTCATTTGTTCCATCCGTAGAAAAAATTAAAAATAAAATTATAAATTGCAATTTCTTCAATCAAGAATTAGACGAACTGCTCGTTTGTTTGTTTTAGAAAATGCACGTGACCTTGTTTAAAAATCTAATTCTTTAGAACATATTTCCTAAAAGAAAACAATCTCTTACATCGAATTGCCCCTTTGCAATGTTAATTTTTTACACATTTCGAAAATAGAGTCGCAGAAACTGGGACCAGCATCAGTTTGTTGCCGTTCTTTGCCTCGAGGAAACAATTAAAGAAAAAGTTTTAGATAAGTATTTTACGCAAAATAACACGGAAACTACTCTCATTTTCGAAAAATTGTGTAAGTCCTTATTTGATGATCTGTTTTTGAAAAAAACAGATTCCATTCAGGACAAAAATCGGTAATTTCAATATTGTAATTGCAGGAAAACGCCGAGTAGGTAGGGAGGCGCCGTTGGAAGACCATTTCAACGATTTCAAGCGTTCTCTAGGACTAAATTTAATAAAAAATTGAACAATTTTTGAGAAAATTTTGAAAACGTTTTCGAGGCTTCATGTAATTTTTCGTCACCAGGCCGATTTCCGGAGCACGATTACAATACTTTCTCTTTATCACTTAGTAAGACGAGAAAGTAAAAATCGGGAAGGATGTCTCCCTTGGCAAAGTCATAAAAAATCAGTTTTTTTACGTAACCTCAGCCCCCAGTGCCATTTCAGAAACTAAAATGAAACTGTATAATTAAAAATGCAATATTATTTACAGCATTCTCTCAGTTTCTTTATTCAGCTAGTAACACATCCTATAAGGTTTAAATAAAAACATGTTGCCTATCCAATTTGATAATAACCAATACAGAAAATACTAAATTCACTTAAATAAAATCAGTTTGTTCAAACACGGAATCGAAAGTCTCATCATCAATGACAGAAATATGTATAGATGAATATCATGTGAGTTTCGACTATGAACCAGTCATGATTATGATACCTTGTTATAGGTCCCAAGATAAAATCAATTTGAAAAGGGAAAATTTCAAACAGAATTGTAGTGTACGGTAGCATAAGTATTTATAATATTAGTTTTCAAAAAATTCACCGATTTTTGTTGACGCGATTAGCTGAGAATTTTGGATTCTTGAAATGATTGGAAGGCAGTAAAGATTTAAACCTCAACAGTTATGAGGTTAGTATCAATTGTTTTTTATGTCCATCCATCCTATTGCCTCACAAATAAGGCAGTACACAGAGAATGTGAGTTGCAAGTGGATGGCAGAATAGCACGCTCTTTTAAGGCGATACCTGTAGATAGTACGCCTTATTTTCACAGAGCCTGCAGATTGTCTGTGGATTCTCACAAATTTCTCTATCCACTGCAATCAAATGTCTACAGCAAGTGATAGCAAACAGTTCGATTCTCGATTGAGACGGCTAATGTTTTGGACAATTTACTCGTTTAAAACGTTTTAATGTTTTAAGTGAGACTGTTACTGTGTAATGGTGTACAATAAAGACAAAACATTTTCAGTTACAAGAGACGTGACCTAAGCCCAGAAACATATTCACGCCAAAAGAACTGAAAGGATAATTGTGAAATAAATAAAGTTAATGGGGAGCGCTTGTTCGTTAATGGAGCGTCGATCTGTGTTTTTATGTGCAGCTTTACTCTCGGTAGAGCTCTTCCCTAGTTACGCAATAGATGAAACTGTTTTATTTTTCTCTTTGCCTAATCTCGTCAATGTATGTCCATTTCGCTTGCCTTTCTGATCCCCTTCTAATCCCTGTGACACAATGCCAAACAGTTTTCCAGCTCAATTCAACCGAAATGCAAAAGAGAAGTATTTCATCCACGTGGTCATGCAATCTTATGTTTTCGTATGCAATTATAATCCTTCATTTTCAAACAGTTACATTCCCACCAATTATTTAGTTTCATTCAGTCAAATATGTTTTCTTTTACGGCGTCTTAGAGTAGCCTGATTTTGTCAAAGATATCTCTTTAGTTTAACCAATACTTTAGAACTACGAGGTCAGTTTGCTTAAAAGAACGTGCAACATTAGCATTCAGCAAATTCAAAAAGTATTTGTGAAGGAACATGAGAACAATTTTCATTTGCACTAACTATAAAACCTCATAGACGAACACAGTATCTACGACAAATTCGAAAGCTAAAAAGAACTCGAGCACGCTGGTATATAATGTAGATACAAATGTCATTTTTTCGCTAAATCAGGAAATTTTTACAGGCTAATAGCCATCTGGGTGGAAAATATAAAATTTTAATTAGAGAAGTTTGCATTTGAAACATTGGTCTTACGAATATGTATACAATGGTCAAAACGGATCCTTACAAAAAAAATGAGTTTTTTGAATTAATTGCTTGAAAAAATAATGAAAATAGACAGTGAAACATTAAAGGGGTTGGACAGAGACTTCAACCCAAAAAACTGACGACACGTATTCATTAATAGTTTTTCCTAATTTTCTGTGGTAACAAAAGTCATTCAATATATAAGTTGAAAACGTTATAAATCACTACAATTCAACACATAAAAATAATTTTTTAGTTCAGCGTAAATGTAAAATTCTTAAGAAAGCTTCTAGTTGGCTGAACCTTACACATGTAGCTAGTCTAGCAGCAAAAACTTTGTTTCGCAACTTATGACAAATACAGCAATAAAGATCATGAACTTGACATCGAAACATGAAATATTTTCTTGAACACGAAAATGACATGAAAGTCGATTTCCAGAACAGAATAGTTATATGTGCACCAAGGATTTTTTATAAGCTTTAGTTTTTTGGTCGCATACACTACAAGGTCATTAGCAACCCTTTATACAATTATGTACCAATCATAAGAATTCTAATGTTTTTGTGGCGAGAAAAGTCAGAGGTCCTTTGGCCCTAGGGTTTTTTGTCACATGACATCATTATCACCAGTTAACGCTCGCGGTACATACAATACTAGGAAAACTCGGCAGACGTTGTTCTGCCCTTCATCTCCCTCTTTCCCCTCCCATCTCCCTTTCCCACTGTCTCTCCTTCCTTCCCTCGCCCTGTCCCTGTCTGTCTGTCTCTGCCGCTCTCTGTCACTCTCATTCACATTTACTTGTAGATTTTGCACGTCTCTGAGCAGGTGAGGTAATATCAGGAAGCGCTGGACTAGCAAAAATGTAACAAAATGTTCTAAAAGAGCTCATTCTGTAGATTACGGTGTGGGAAACGTTTCTTTGAGGCTTTTGGCCACAAAAAATTAGTTTTGAAGGCCCTAGTTTAGGAGTTTGTTAACGATATAGATTCAAAATGCTTCCGAGCGTGTTGCGGGTTGCATTTGACGTGAATATTTAGTTTTGTTCTACAGCACCATGTAGTGAAGTTTCATTAGAATTAACAGTACATAAATCTTCTGGGTTAAAAAAAAAGCACGTAGAAGCGCCAACTTTCACGGACATCGGTCCAACGGTGTTGGAGTTTAGCTCTTATATATTTACCAACGTCCAGTTTATATATAGTTATTATTTACCTAATTTTAATTATTTAGATTTATTTTCTTACCAATTAACTAGATGTTAACTTGTCCTTTCATATTACCATCCCCTATTTCCCTTTCGTTATTGACTCTACATAACAGAACATGTAACATCATTCAACTATCTTCGTGTTTCCTTCGTAACTACGATCTTCTCGATCCAGGTACGTTATGCAGTGTACATCGAGCTCCGCATCGAAAGCAATAACAAGCAAAAACGAATCAATAAAAATGAATATAATTTGCGGACCTCCCTGGCACTTGAGCCCTCTAGGTCCCTCGTGGAATTTTCCAACCCGCAACAACCCAGACGCGGTCTCTGACGCCGACCGGCGTTCATCCTACGGTCCATCCCCTCGTCGTCGTCGGCACCCGTAGGAACGCGGGCTGCGTCATGTTTTCGCGAAGACCCCCGCGTGGCGTCGCCCCTTCCGCTGCGTCGCGACGCCCTTTTGGAAGTGGCGCGATGCCGCGAAGAGGGCGGGTGGGGGGGGGGAGGGAGGCGTGACGCCCCAGCCTCCGCTTCCTGCGAAGCGCGTGGGCCTACCCGAAGCGCCGACATCAGGAAAACCCACCGTGCCGCGCCGCCGCCGCCGCCGCCGCTGCTGAGTTTGGACCTACGCGGGCGGCGCAGCGGCCCTGGCTGACTCACCTGAGTCGCACGCGCACGACCCATAAACTGCGCTTCAACGCGGTTCGCTCTTCCTCTCATGTTTACGTGGGCGGGAGAGGCAAAGAGAGCCGAGAGAAAGAGTTGGAGGCAACGAGACGGGAATTTTAGTTTTCGTAAGTGAGCAGAAATAGTATTAGGTTTGGAAACAAATATGGAAAAATTCATTGAATACATTTTCGCAAATATTTGGCGTCAGGAAGGGCATCCGGCCGTATAACATTCGCTAAATCCTTGCAAAAATGGAGTGTGCAAAAATTAAAAGAAATGAGCCCACACCCATTAGCGCCGACCCCGTATAACGCGAAAAGGCAGAAGAAGAAGAAGAAGAAGAAGAAGAAGAAGGAAGAAGAAGAAGAAGGAGGAGGAGGAGGAGGAGGAGGCAATATCTCAATCTCAACATGAAGTTGTCCAAACTAGAGTCCCTAGATACAGAGAGTAGTGCATTCCATTGTTCCACCAATCCCGCCATTTTACATCCAGTTGTCAGGAGAATTGGAACTCTATGCTGTTCTGTGTGTTGAGAACCATGAAGCTACCTCAAAACAATGGTAATATTCTTAAAAATGTCCATAATGTCACCAATTGTTACCATTTCTGTTCAACGCCTGAATTCTGCTTGATGGGGACTCTAGTTTGGACAACTTCAAGTTGAGATTCAGATTATGTCTCCTTCTTCTTCTTCTTCTTCTTCTTCTTCTTCTTCTGCCTTTTCGCGTTATACGGGGTCGGGATTAATGGGTGTGGACTCATTTCTTATTAATTTTTGCACACTCCATTTTTACCAGGATTTAACCAATGTTATACGGCCGGATGTCCTTCCTGACGCCAGATATTGCGAAAATGTATTCAATGAATTTTGCCATATTTGTTTCCAACAATAGTTATGACGCTATTCACTTTGTAGAATGGTTGTCGCTTGGCGTTCTGAGGTGAAGGTACACAGAAATGTTCCTGCAATCATTTTTTTTCAAACATTTCCTACAATAAGGCATTCTATAAAGCATCGAAGGCTGTCTCTTGCAACACCTAAGATGAATACTTCAAATTCACATAATCAGAGTGAAATGGTTTTAAAATGGTGCAAATCTGTACATTAAAAACTAACTTGATAACGAGAATATCATTTATCGCAACTGAAAAGCTCCCGAGAACATTTTCTCCAAACGATTTTTTTAAGATCTCCGGCGACGAAATGCATTATGGAAGGAAAACCAGACCCTACACGAAAGAAGGATTTACCGAAAAAAAGAAGATACACCAATGTTAATGAGATAAGACAAAGACGTTGTTTTATAGCTTCTCGCTTTCATTGCATCTTCTGTATTTCACTTTCATTAAAGCGAAGTTATGTGGTGGTAGCAGCAGCAGCAGCCGCGGCGGAAAAGGGAAGGAGTGGGGGAGAGACGCCAGCACGGTCGAAGCTCTTTTTCCGGAGTGAGGGCTCGTTACACGAGAAATTAAAAGTTTCACCGACTCGGAATAAACACGGCGCGCCTGCGCCACCCCCCCCCCTCTCTCCCCCGCGGAACGAAACGATGTTGTGAGACGAGCGGCGCGCGTTCGTCTTGCGGCTAGGGATGTGACATCGATGTCGATGTTTTCAAAATACGACGATGTTATCAAATGATGTTTTTATATGAGGATAAAGTAAATATTTTTATAAAATCATTGATGTTGAAATAATTATTTCAATATTTCTCTCTATTTTTCAATTTATCTCTTTTATGATTTTATCTATGCTTTACACTTTCCTAATAATATTGGCTATCTCAGTTTTATTTTATATAACAATCTTACTTAACCCTTACTCGCAAACCTCTATTTATCTCTAGGTTTTATTTTTTACTTACTTGAAAATAGGGGCCTGAAAATGCACGGTTCGTACGAGTTTCTGGCTGATAGAATTATATACATCGTGTAATTTTGAACCAATGACATATTCTAAATATTATTAAAATTATAACATTAAAATTCTGCTCATTTGTAGTGCAACAATGCCCTATTGTTGATTTTTTGACGAATATTTTCGAATTTGTCATGGACACAAATGTATAAACATTTACTAAACTAGTTATTGGAAAATAAAGAAAACAGATAATTGTATTCACACATATTTACAAAGAACAATCATTCATCATTTTTACGTCCTCGGATCCATTCGCTATTATTAAATTCAAGAAATCCTTTGATGGGCACTTACCGATTAATTCTCTTATTAATTATTTTAATATTTACAACATTCTTGGCATTGAACAAGAATTTAGAAAGATCTTTTCTTTTTCGAATTTCCACTTCCCATTCTGATGTCAACGCAGCAAATTTGGGCGATATCTGGATCCTACTAACACTACATTTTCTTCCTTCATTTCATTAAAAATTGTTCTACTAGAAACTAATTCAGTAAAAAAAACTTATTTTCGCTATTTGCGACTGTTCATTATGGCACTTCATGTCATTTCTCCTACACGCCCAAACTCTACCACGACATACAGCCATCTGCCTTCTTTTTATCTAGCAATAATATCTTTCTTTCTTCCTTTTGATCGTCTATTGTCCCAGTATCTTTTTAACGCATCGACGTTATTTTATCTAACTATTGCTTTTTCCGAATAGCTCTAATTCCTTTATTGTTACTTCCATATATTAATTTCTGAAAACAGCTGATTTGTGTTTTTTTGGCGATGTTGTATTCCTACTTGTGGAGAAACGTTATTACTGTCGGCCCCGTGGCCGAGACCGCGAAGACAGTAGTGCCGTAGTGATCTCAGACCGAGGGGTCGTGGGTTCGAGCCCCGCCTCGGGCATGGTTGTATGCGTTCGTCCTTTCATCACCATATCGTTTCATCCTCATATCATAACGTTAAATACAATAGTAGTTGCTAATGACCTAATAGTTGATGCGACCTTAAATAACAAAAAAAGTTATTACTGTAGTAGGAACGTCATTCATTCGAGATAAAATACAGCAAGGATGCCTTTCCCTGGAGAAGTAGCTTGAAGCAATATTATCAATACAACAGTAATGATAATAATGATGATAATGTTAATGAAATGATAATAATAACAAACCTCTGATAATATC
>JAHLJT010004567.1:25932611-25962977 GCA_031308135.1 Acheta domesticus | reverse complement strand
AACGTTTTAATGTTTAAGTGAGACTGTTACTGTGTAATGGTGTACAATAAAGGACAAAACATGTTCAGTTACAAGAAACGTGACCTAAGCCCAGAAACATATTCACGCCAAAAGAACTGAAAGGATAATTGTGAAATAAATAGTTATGGGGAGCGGTTGTCGTTAATGGAGCGTCGATCTGTGTTTTATGTGCAGCTTTACTCTCGGTAGAGCTCTTCCCTAGTTCGCAATAGATGAACTGTTTTATTTTTCTCTTTGCCTAATCTCGTCAATGTATGTCCATTTCGCTTGCCTTTCTGATCCCCTTCTAATCCCTGTGACACAATCCAAACAGTTTCCAGCTCAATCAACCGAAATGCAAAGAAAGAATGTTTCATCCACGTGGTTCATGCAATCTTATGTTTTCGTATGCAATTATAATCCTTCATTTCAAACAGTTACATTCCCACCAATTATTTAGTTTCATTCAGTCAAATATGTTTTCTTTTACGCGTCTTAGAGTAGCCTGATTTGTCAAAGATATCTCTGTAGTTTAACCAATACTTTAGAACTACGAGGTCCGTTTGCTTAAAAGAACGTGCAACATTAGCATTCAGCAAATTCAAAAAGTATTTGTGAAGGACATGAGAACAATTTTCATTTGCACTACTATAAAACCTCATAGACGAACACAGTATCTACGACAAATTCGAAAGCTAAAAGAACTCGAGCACGCTGGTATATAATGTAGATACAAATGTCATTTTTTCGCTAAATCAGAAATTTTTTACAGGCTAATAGCCATCTGGGTGGAAAATATAAAATTTTAAAATTGGAGAAGTTTTGCATTTGAGAACTTGTTCTTACGAATATGTATCAATTGGTCAAACGGATCCTTACAAAAAAAATGAGTTTTTAAATTAATTGCATTGAAAAAATAATGAAAATAGAGCAGTGAAACATTAAAGGGGTGGACAGAGACTCAACCCAAAAAAACTGACGACGACGTATTCATAATAGTTTTTCCTAATTTTTCTTGTTGTACAAAAGTCATTCAATATATAAGTTGAAAACGTTATAAATCACTACATTCAACACATGAAAATAATTTTTAGTTCAGCGTAAAATGTAAAATTCTTAAGAAAGCTTCTAGTTGGCTGAACCTTAACACATGTAGCTAGTCTAGCAGCAAAACTTTGTTTCGCACTTATGACAAATACAGCAATAAAGATCATGAACTTGACATCGAAACATGAAATATTTTCTTGAACACGCTCGAAATGACATGAATTCGATTTCAGAACAGAATAGTTTATATGTTCACCAAGGATTTTTTATAAGCTTTAGTTTTTTGGTCGCATACACTACAAGGTCATTAGCAACCCTTTATACAATTATGTACCAATCATAAGAATTCTAATGTTTTTGTGGCGAGAAAAGTCAGAGGTCCTTTGACCCTAGGGTTTTTTGTCACATGACATCATTATCACCAGTTAACGCTCTCGTACATACAATACTAGGAAAACTCGGCAACGTTGTTCTGCCCTTCATCTCCCTCTTTCCCCTCCGTCTCCCTTTCACTGTCTCTCCTCCTTCCCTCGCCCTGTCCCTGTCTGTCTGTCTCTGCCGCTCTCTGTCACTCTCATTCACATTTCTTGTAGATTTTGCACGTCTCTGAGCAGGTGATGTAATATCAGGAAGCGCTGGACTAGCAAAAATGTAACAAAATGTTCTAAAAAGAGCTCATTCTGTAGATTACGGTGTGGGAAACGTTTCGTTGAGGCTTTTGGCCACAAAAAATAGTTTTGAAGCCCTAGTTTAGGAGTTTGTTAACGATATAGATTCAAAATGCTTCCGAGCGTGTTGCGTTGCATTTGAACGTGATATTTTAGTTTTGTTCTAACAGCACCATGTAGTGAAGTTTCATTAGAATTAACAGTACATAAATCTTCCTGGTTAAAAAAAAGCACGTAGAAGCGCCAACCTTCACGGACATCGGTCCAACGGTGTTGGAGTTTAGCTCTTATATTTTACCAACGTCCAGTTTATATATAGTTATTATTTACCTAATTTTAATTATTTAGATTTATTTTCTTACCAATTAACTAGATTTACTTGTCCTTTTCATATTAACCATCCCCTATTTCCTTTCGTTATTGACTCTAACATAACAGAACATGTAACATCATTCAACTATCTTCGTGTTTCCTTCGTTCGTAACTACGATCTTCTCGATCCAGGTACGTTAGCAGGTACATCGAGCTCCGCATCGAAAGCAGTAACAAGCAAAAAAACGAATCATAAAAAATGAATATAATTTGCGGACCTCCCTGGCACTTGAGCCCTCTAGGTCCCTCGTGGAATTTTCCAACCCGCAACAACCCAGACGCGGTCTCTGACGCCGACCGGCGTTCATCCTACGTCCATCCCCTCGTCGTCGGTGGCACCCGTAGGAACGCGGGCTGCGTCATGTTTCGCGAAGACCCCGCGTGGCGTCGCCCCTTCCGCTGCGTCGCGACGAGCCCTTTTGGAAGTGGCGCGATGCCGCGAAGAGGGCGGGTGGTGGGGGGGACGGAGGCGTGACGCCCCAGCCTCCGGTTTCCTGCGAAGCGCGTGGGCCTACCCGAAGCGCCGACATCAGGAAAACCCACCGTGCCGCGCCGCCGCCGCCGCCGCCGCTGCTGAGTTTGGACCTCGCGGGCGGCGCAGCGGCCCTGGCTGACTCACCTGAGTCGCACGCGCACGACCCATAAACTGCGCTTCAAACGCGGTTCCGCTCTTCCTCTCATGTTTACGTGGGCGGGAGAGGCAAAGAGACGAGAGAAAGAGTTGGAGGCAACGAGACGGGAATTTTAGTTTTCGTAAGTGAGCAGAAATAGTATTGGTTTGGAAACAAATATGGAAAATTCATTGAATACATATTTCGCATATTTGGCGTCAGGAAGGGCATCCGCCGTATAACATCGCTAAATCCCTTGCAAAAAATGGAGTGTGCAAAAATTAAAAAGAAATGAGCCCACACCCATAGCGCCGACCCCGTATAACGCGAAAAAGGCAGAAGAAGAAGAAAAGAAGAAGAAGAGAAGGAGAAGAAGAAGAAGGAGGAGGAGGAGGAGGAGGAGCAATATCTCAATCTCAACATGAAGTTGTCCAAACTAGAGTCCCTAGATGCCGAGAGTAGTGCCTTCCATTGTTCCACCAATCCCGCCATTTTACATCCAGTTGTCAGGAGAATTGGAACTCTATGCTGTTCTGTGTGTTGAGACCATGAAGCTACCTCAAAACATGTAATATCTTAAAAATGTCCATATGGTCACCAATTGTTACCATTTCTGTTCAAACGCCTGAATTCTGCTTGATGGGGACTCTAGTTTGGACAACTTCAAGTTGAGATTCAGATTATGTCTCCTTTTCTTCTTCTTCTTCTTCTTTCTTCTTCTTCTGCCTTTTCGCGTTATCCGTGGTCGGGATTAATGGGTGTGGACTCATTTCTATTAATTTTTGCACACTCCATTTTTTTACCAGGATTTAACCAATGTTATACGGCCGGATGTCCTTCCTGACGCCCAGATATGTGCGAAAAATGTATTTCAATGAATTTTGCATATTTTGTTCCAACAATAGTTATTAAGCTATTCACTTTGTAGAATGGTGTCGCTTGGCGTTCTGAGGTGAGGTACACAGAAATGTTCCTGCAATCATTTTTTTGCAAACATTTCCTACAATAAGGCATTCTATAAAGCATCGAGGCTGTCTCTTCTTCTTGCAACACCTAAGATGAATACTTCAAATCACATAATCAGAGTGAAATGTTTTAAAAAATGGTGGCAAACTCTTACATTAAAAACTAATTTGATAACGGAATATCATTTTATCGCAACTGAAAAGCTCCCGAGAAACATTTTCTCCAAACGATTTTTTTAAGATCTCCGGCGACGAAATGCATTATGGAAGGAAAACCAGACCCTACACGAAAGAAGGATTTACCGAAAAAAAAAGATTACACAATGTTAATGAGATAAGACAAAGACAGTGTTTTATAGCTTCTCGCTTTCATTGCATCTTCTGTATTCACTTTCGATTAAAGCGAAGTTATGTGGTGGTAGCAGCAGCAGCAGCCGCGGCGAAAAAGGGAAGGAGTGGGGAGGACGCCAGCACGGTCGAGCTCTTTTTCCGGAGTGAGGGCTCGTTACACGAGAAATTAAAAGTTTCACACCGACTCGGAATAAAACACGGCGCGCCTGCGCCACCCCCCCACCCTCTCTCCCCCGCGAACGAACGATGTTGTGAGACGAGCGGCGCGCGTTCGTCTGCGGCTAGGGCTGTGACTCGATGTCGATGTTTTTCAAAATACGACGATGTTATCAAATGATGTTTTTATATGAGGATAAAAGTAAATATTTTTATAAAATCATTGATGTTGAAATAATTATTTCAATATTTCTCTCTATTTTTCAATTTATCTCTTTTATATTTTATCTACTTTACACTTTCCTAATAATATTGGCTATCTCAGTGTTTATTTTATATAACATCTTACTTTAACCTTACTCGCAAACCTCTTATTTATCTCTAGGTTTTAATTTTTACTTACTTGAAAATAGGGGCCTGAAAATGCCGTTCGTACGAGTTTTCTGGCGAGATAATTATATACACATCGTGTAATTTGAACCAATGACATATTCTAAAATATTATTAAAATTAAACATTAAAATTCTGCTCATTTGTATGCAACTCTGCCCTATTGTTGATTTTTTGACGAAATATTTTTGTCCGATTTGTCATGGACACAAATGTATAAACAGTTACTAAACTAGTTATTGGAAAATAAAAGAAAACAGATAATTGTATTCACACATATTTACAAAGAACAATCATTCATCATTTTTACGTCCTCGGATCATTCGCTATTATTAATCAAGAAATTCCTTTGATGGGCACTTACCGAGGGTAATTCTCTTATTAATTATTTTATATTTACAACATTCTTGCATTGAACAAAGAATTTAGAAAGATCTTTTCTTTTTCGAATTTCCACTTCCCATTCTGAGGTCCAACGCAGCAAATTTGGGCGATATCTGGATCCTACTAACACTACATTTTCTTCCTTCATTTCATTAAAATTGTTCTACTAGAAACTATTCAGTAAAAAAAAACTTATTTTCGCTATTTGCGACTGTTCATTATGGCACTTCATGTCATTTCTCCTACACGCCCAAACTCTACCACGACATACAGCATCTGCCTTCTTTTTATCTAGCATAATATCTTTCTTTCTTCCTTTTGATCGTCTATTGTCCATTATCGTTTAACGCAAGCGACGTTTTTTATTCTCTAAAACTATTGCTTTTCCGAATAGCGCTAAATTCCTTTATTGTTACTTCCATATATTAATTTCTGAAAACAGCTGATTTGTGTTTTTTTGGCGATGTTGTATTCCTACTTGTGGAGAAACGTTTTACTGTCGGCCCCCGTGGCCGAGACGCGAAGACAGTAGTGCCGTAGTGATCTCAGACCGAGGGGTCGTGGTTCGAGCACCGCCTCGGGCATGGTTGTATGCGTTCGTCCTTTCATCACCATATCGTTTCATCCTCATATCATAACGTTAAATACAATAGTAGTTGCTAATGACCTAATAGTTGATGCGACCTTAAATAACAAAAAAAGTATTACTGAGTAGGAACGTCATTCATTCGAGATAAACAGCAAGGATGCCTTTCCCTGGAGAAGTTAGCTTGAAGCAATGTTATCAATACAACAGTAATGATAATAATGATGATAATGTTAATGAAAATGATAATAATAACAAACCTCTGATAATATCCTGATCAAGAGGTGGAGGAGAAAAGTCGTAAAGATAACAGTCTGGAAATCGACATCAGCCGGATGTGGAGCATAACTCAGTTTTACGATTCATAAACAGCCGTAAAAACTCAGTCTGACATGTGAATGTAAACATTATTAAATTTTATTCAAGGAACTATGTACTTGGGTGTGCTTGTATTCAATTCTGGATTTTTATCGAATGATAGAAGAGGAGTTTTTTTTGCTGTTCTTCCTCCTTTTGATTGGAAAATCTACATCGATGAGCACTACGCCCTTGTTTCCGAAATACCCATTTTGTGAACGAAAGGAAATAAACACAGCGGATTTCTTATTCCATTATGTCTTCCTTGCCTCGATTTAAGAAATTTTGGAAATTTTATATTACAAATATGATCAAAGAGGAAGAAAATATATGTTTGATATTTGATCACAAGTTGTTGATACAATATACTAATGCAATGTAATATTGACTTATTATTCATGTTGGCTATTTATCGTATATGGAATTATTACTTCTCTTGCAATCATTTCTATGATTTTTCTTATCTTTATTTTGTAGTATATAAAGATTCTGCAAAATTTATGTTTTAACGAAGTAGATATTAGTTAAAATGAAGACAAAAATACATTCTTCAATAATTCAAACACTAGATGATTTGTTCTTTCTAAATTTAAGAGTGTGTAAATCCAATGTTATCATTTTGTACGTATATTGATAGGTGAAAAAGTAAGCATCAATAAATTTTACACACTTGTGCCATGTTATGGTTAATCTAGTGTAGCAATAAAATGTCCCCAGAAGCATTGTTTTAGATTTTTTTAAAAAATATTATGCTTTCGTCTCAAAAATACCTATTTGAATGTAATAAACATATGAAATATTCCTAGAAATAATATTGTCTAATAAAAAAAATCGTGAAGAAATGTGAAACATTTGGATTATTGTTTTCATATAACCCATGTTGCAATAGGAATGAATATGTTCTTGCAGTATTAAAACATTACTAACTTTAAATTTATACTGACATCAACTTAGATACACCAAACCAATAACGCCAATATGTCAAACCGAGGATGCACGTCTCAAGTGCACCCAAAAGAACAGCCTCAGTGTATAGCCTGACACTGTGCAGACACGGCAGCTCGTATTTCGCCCCCAGAGCCTCCACGCACGTCAATCTCTTCGCCGCCGCGGCCGCCCGCCTGACAGGTACAGCGCGGGACGCAGCTTGTTCAGTGACGACGCGACACGCGACGCGACTCGGTGGCTTTCATCGACCGCCCGGCAGCCGTCGCCTCCTCCTCCTCGCCGCCCTAATAAATAAAACACGCGTCTTCCCTGACGACGCGTCGGAGCCAGTCCTCGCACCTGCGATCCGCTCCTCCACAGCATCCTCCCCCGCCCCCCGCCGTGCCCCACCCCGCCCCCGCCCGCGGAAGCGTCCGCGTAGCGACGTTGGCGGCGGTGCCAGAAAAGAAATCGATTGTTGAGAGGGGCGCGATTTGCGCGTGTCTGGCCGCGGCGCGGCGCGCGCCGCGCGTCCGGACGGCGTGCGGCGGCGGTGGCGGCGGCGGCGGAGCTGATGCCTATGCGCTGCAGCGCGCGCCGCCCAGCCGTCAGTTGACCGCCAGCGCCCGACCCGTCGCGATGTGCTTCTCCACCCGCAGCGGTCCCGGCGCCGCCGCCGCCGCCGCCACCGCCGTCTCGCGGCGCTCCTCGTCGCCTCCGCCGGCTGCTTCGCCGCGGCCGGCGCCGCCCGCCGTGGCCGCCGCCGCCTCCACCACCCGCCGCCCCGCCGCCCGCCGCCGCCACCCCCCGCGGGCCCCCGTGGACGCCCGCCGCCGCCGGCCGGCCCGGCCCCGCCGCCGCGTCCGAGCCAACAGCCTGCCCGACACCTCGGGCATCAACGGGGAGCTGACGGAGCGCCTGCAGGTGGACAGGTTTCTTCTCGCTGTGGCTCGTCTTCAACAACGACGGCGACGTGCGCACGTCCCACCCCCAGGTGAGCCCACGCCCACCCTTACTACTCAACATACTCATGTGAACGGTAATCGTGTGTGTGGCTACGCTGACACGACGTCATCCCATGTACGTACGGCGTACACGTCCCATTCATCTCCCGCGCACACAGTTTCAGGCGAGCGGCGTGACGTTCCTACGGATTGTTGTGGGTAGGTGGCCAGTCGCCTGCGCGGCGCGACCGCTATTGATGTAGGAGATAAATACGGTACCAACCCCCGCGCGGCGTCGCACCCCTCCGTGTCTCTCTCGTCTCTCTCTCTGTCGCTCTCTGTCTCTCCCCACGTGTCCGTGCGGGTGGCTCGTGGCGTGGCGGCGTCGGCGGCGGCGGCTGAGGCTGCGGCCACTCGCGTACGGATCCAGATATTGACGGCGCGGAGCGGCGCGTTGGGAGCAACGCAATGCGTCCGCGGTGGCGGTGCGTGCAGGAGGCGGCGCGCCGCCCGCCGCCGGTTGGGGCAGGTGGTGGCAGCACTGGCGCACGCCCACCACCGCCGACCCAGCTCGCCTGCCCGCCCGGCCTAGCCCCCGAGCACTTGTCGGCGCTTGTTGGCTCGCGTAAACAACGCCCCCTCCCCCGGAGCCTCATCAGCGCGCCCTGGCCCTCGTGGTGGCGGACGCGGACGGGGCTGGCGGCGGGTTGTGGAGCGCAACACCTGCCACCGGGGACAACAATGAAGACCCTGGGACAATAAACATGCTCTGCCACATTTCTGATGAAATATTGAATATAGTATATTTCGACGCCCCATAGATTTGGTTTTTTATTCTAAAGATTCGCCACAAGATGACAGTGTACATCATAAAGAATGTACTTTATTCCTATATGTAGAATACAATGTCCCTTAACCTTCACTTGCCTTTTTCTCAAAACTTACGTATTATGGCAGAGCATGTTAATGATGCTCCTAGGTCTCAAATGCTTGTGTTCATTTTTTGACGTGCTACTCCGTTCCCATGATGGAGACACTTGCAGGGACAACATTAATTATACTTATATCGTGAGTGAAAAATGACATGACATTACAACACATTTTTGAATTAAATCCTTAGAAAAACATTTAAGCAATGGCTTTGTTATTGGTGAAGTCCTTACCATCAACTGAATATTAGGTAATACATCTTCTTCCGAAAAGCAATAATCTTTCTGCTTAATATTTACATTTTTTTATAAAATTTTATGAGTCATTTTTGTTGTTTGTTGTTGTTTTGTATCTGCACTATGCTTTGTAATGTGTAAATTATTATTACCAAATGATGCATTGTCAAAACCTACCACAGAATCCTGTTTTGGCAAAAAAGGGTAGTACGAATGTCAAATTTAAAATAATTTCCAAAGTTCAAATATGTTAAGATTTAGTGTGTTGTTTTTTAAGAAAAGAGTAAAGAAACACAAATTGATATGCAATTGATGAACTGATTTTTTTCAAATATCTCTTTTGTTCACTTGGAAGAAAACAAATCTGTTGTAAGGTGTCTTTACTCTTGTCGAACCCTGACCTAGAGGTTCTAGCGTTCGAGTACCGACAGCGGCAGGATTTTTTACACTAGCTAGATAGCTAAGTCGAATTCAAACAATGTTTGGGGGAGAATTCTAGCTGTGGCTGCTCTAAATCGACAGTTTTTCTGTGTTTGCTCCGATCAACACCAGGCGTATGCCGGAGCAGTACCGTATCAAACGGGCCGGGACCTTGCGCCATCTTTCCTTCCTCTTCCTTGTCATATCCGCACCCCTTACTTACACCTACTTACACTAACATGGACTACACTACCACACATCCCAGGAGACTGGTCGGGAGCTTAGAGCTTTTCCCGGATGGGGAGGTGCCTCGCTGGAAGAGATAACTGGTTGGGGACAATCCGGGAAGCCTACAATAGGTCGGCGCCGGATCTCACCATCCAGCGGGGAAGATCACCTCAACCTCCCGTGCTAACACATGCACTACACTCACGGAATTAATGACCAAAGCTGTTGACGCCGCCTGGGAGGCTACAAAAAAATAAACAAGCATGAGCTACCGGTAAACATTTACGTCTGTCTACGTAGAGGAGAAACGTGGACATGATATGAGCCACGTAGAAGAGCGACAGCGCACAGGCAGGCGAGGGGACGTACTTGACCTCCACGCCGTTTGCTTTGCATTCGCCTCACGGGCCCCCGGCGCCGTCTGGGCGTGCTCGAGGCGCAGACGCTGCTACACTTGGGGTCCGCCAGACCGCTCTGCTCTGGACACGCGCCCGTGTCAGCGTGCCGCGCGGCGGTCAATGAACAGCGTGGGACAGCCTAGACCACTGGCACTCGCTTCCGCTCCTCTTGGTATTTTCAGACAGGCGCGGATCCACGGGAGCGAAATGAAGGAAATTCCCTCTCCCCTAAAAGTTTTCAGTAACATTATTTTTACGTGCTTGATATCTTGACCTCTGTTGATTAATAGTATGGACCCATTATTGAGTGCAGGTCGTGAAAAACACCATTCAAACTGCCACCGTAAGGTTGCCATTGTTAGGATGGGTGTGCAGTTCCAACGTGGCGTGGTAATGTGGCGCGGTGGAAGGAATGCTTGTGTAATGAAAGCCAAAAGTGTAAGAATGAAAATGTGGGGAGGATGAGATGCGAGAATCGTGGATAGGTTCGAGAGATCTGGAAAATGCCCTGACGAGGCTTAATAAAAGTCCAAACGTTGGCATTTTGAATTGGTGTTTTTACTGACTTACACTCAATAATGAGTCCGTACTATTTATTTTTAACTTGTCACGAAACTTTCAAGCACAAATATTTTCGGATAACTATTAAAATGATAAATCGTATCGCACACACGAGCTGAGTGTAGCCTGCGACATTTTACAAAACTCTGTAATGACACATTCAACCGAAGAATTTTAATTTTCCCCTCCCAAAATGTGTCTCTGAATCCACCCCTCTTTCGGGGTACTATCAAATGTCAACTGTACACAAACGCTCCCTTAATAGAGAACAGGGAATGTCAATCGATGTTCATGATCGTCATCCCTTCTATTATCTTCAAATAAGCATATTAATATGCAAATCGCGATCAGGTCATGATGAACTCGTAAGGACATTCATGACGGCATAAAGATGTTTTCACTGGGTAGAGCCAATGTTTTGCATTTTCTGTAACTATTCTATTTTCAATTCAACTCACACTCAGTACAGCTTAACCGTCAGTCCTCTACACCCACTGATCACTTTCTGTCACACTCGGCAGATCGAGATGTTAAATATTCACTCTATTGCCGCCCATTTCCTCAAAACACGTTTTCAAAACTTTTTTTTTCGCGTTCGTGCCTTCCTCGAGAAATTTGATCAGCAAGATGTTTTCATTACCTGGCTAATTGAGATGATGATTTTGAACAAAAATAAATTCAAATATCGTTCAATATCAAGATGAAACATTCGTTTACGATGACTATAACAAAATACTGGTGCGTCATTGTAGCAATAACCATTTATTATTTTGGGACAGTTTTAAGAAATATGATCACCTTTCCTCTGAGCTCGCATTACGAATTCTAACAGTAGTATCAGTTTTCGGCGCTGCTTTCGTTCCGCTCCGTGATGTTCGTGTAGCTGACTCCGGACGGGACTCGGTCTGACTCACGGGCGGTAGTCTGAGATGTTTATGTACTACAAAATACATTATGGAGGGCGTCGCACAACGCACAGCTTTACTCGCTAATTCCACCATTCAGCTGACAATCACTACAACTCCACGATACCAACTTGAAAGTATGATTAACATAGCAGAAATACTAGAGGGTATCATGATCCATGAATGTAGATCTTTTGATGTCTTTGTTCTACTTATTCGTAGGACTCTTACGAACCATAATGTATCCATTATATTACTTGTATACGATGTGGTAGTCTGCTGATGATATTGAGTCTTAATCTCAAATAATAGATTAATAAGATATTGAGTCTTAAACAGATTGTTAGGAAAAAGCAGTTCTCAAGTGATTATTAAACAGTGAAATGGAATTGCACTTTCGTAAAAATATTCAAAGAGAATTATCACGAACTTACTGCGGTAATGATGAGCATTCATACTTCAGTCTAAACGAAATAAATAGTTCTATGCAGTAATTTTAACAACACAACGAAAATTGTTTCAATTTGTTTCGAAGCCACTGAACATTTTGCTTTATTAATCTATTTTTTCTATTACTTCCGTTTAACTATTTTTTTCGCCACAGATACTGGAAATAAATTTTATTTAGAGAGAATCTCATATTTATTAACCACTGGACAGATGATGTCATTCATCCAACACCACACCACCATCCAATCGACCTCTATGTAGTGGTCGCGGGGTCCGCAACACAGTTGATTAATACAAAACACATTAGGCAGCCCTTTCGGGCGGTCTGGCGCAACGGAGATCGCCCTCTGCCCTTTTTTTTCCCCACCCCGGGGTTTTTCCCCCAACCCCCCACCGCGCACCCAAAAAAAAAAGACCGATCCACCCGCCCCCGACTTCTCCCTCTCCCCCATCCCGCCCCGTCCCACCACCCAACCACCCCACCCGCGCACCCACAACCCACCACTCGCTTCCTCCCGCCCCCGACCCTTCCCGCCCCCGCCCTCCCCTCCCCGCCAGCGAACGTCACCAAACCCCTCACCCCTCACCCGCGCCCCTCCAACGACCCCTCCCCGCCTCCCGCTCCCCCGCCACGCCCACTGCCCTCCCCGCCCCACCCCGCCCCCGCCCTGTCCCTCCCCGCCCCGCCCCGAACGACCCCACCCCGCCCCCGACCCGCCCCTCTCGCCCGCCCTCGTCCTGCCCAAGGGCCGGCGGTGGCGCGCTTTTAATGGACGGGCGGGCGGCGGGCGGCCGCCTCTTTATAAAAAATCAATTAATTTGCTGGCGCGCGCGCTCGTGTTTTGTTCTGCGGTGAACAAAAGGCGGCGCGGCCCGTGGTGCTTTTTGGGGGCGCGCGGTGGGGCCCTTTGAAAACACCTGAGCGAAAACTGCCTCCCGTCGCTCACGAGAGGCATCTGGGCGACATGTTCCATTCATCATTCTGGTTACGATGAGATTTGATTTTTAGGTCACACATTACAATACTTAAATCAATTTTTCGTTGTAGTTAATAGTACTACAGAATGTAACAATTCAATAATGATATACTCTTATTTTCAACATTATATACTCTTATTTTCGGAGAATGTTACGCATTATTAACTCGGTGATATAAGATACACGTGCGGTACACCGCTGGGTTCGTGATTGCAAATTATGGGAAACTGATTGTTGCAAAATTGGCCATTTACTGAAGTGCTCTAGTAGCGAAGTACTTGTACGACAATTTTTGTTCTATTAGATCCGGTGTAACATATCGACTTTTTTTATGGAAAGCTTTCTGATCCAGTTTCCTTGTATTACGAAAACTCGTTTGTGAAATAACTATCTTCTCTTACAAAACTCTAATTATTTCCGAACATAAAACGAAGTCTAATGCCGTTAATGAAGTTCCCAAAACTGGACAAATATGTTCCTCTAAGTATCGAACAGTATCATTTAACAGCACTTCAATACTTCTACCGCAATCAGAAAATCTAGGATTACTTTGAATGAGAATGCAAAATCGAAATAAGTATCCATAAGTGTAAACAGTGTAAAAATGAAATGCAAAATTGAAATCAAGTATCCATAAGTGTAAACAGTGCAAAGATAAGTTATTCATTGTATATCTTCAATGATCCCATCAAATCAAATAAGAAGATATACCCCAAGATAAACTGTAATTTATGATAAAGAAAGCATGATTGGATATCTATCACGGCAGAAAAGTTCCCTGTCTATACAGTTTGCTTTCGGGCTGACGAAGCAACGCCACCGCGGCGACTGCACCAGACAAGGGAACGTGAGGTCTGCGCGGACACTTGCTTTCCTTGTTGTGCGAAAGATCACGTATACCCATCTCTACGTAACCTCCCCTTGAACTTCCTTACGAAACTACTTCCAACTCCCAATATCCCACCTGCGCCCCATAATCATCTACATCCTCGTTACACTTCACAATCCTTCCCTATCTCTCTAGTTTCGCATTTTCACACCTATCTATTAGTGATGCGATATTGACAACAAAACATTAATGTTACCAAACATAAAAGTTCGAAATTAAAAATCGATGTTAAAATACACCGACCACAATTCATCTATGTTTTAAAGTTGGCTTAGTAAATATATAACATTGAAATCATGCGCAAAAAAATAACCTGACAGTTGCCCTTTTATATTAATTTATAATTAAAATTTAACTGAAAAGCAAAATTGGAAATGCCTCCTCCATTTGCAAACTACGAGGAAAGAAGTAAAATATCATGGCATTTAGTCTCGTCTCAACGAGCGATAGTAATCTGCTCATGGAAGGTAATATAAAAACGCATTCGTTTGGTTCGAACACAAACACAGTGGTGCCAACGGTTATTATTTCATGTTTTAACTTTTACAAAATTGTGATTATGGGCGCTGTCATCCACGAACAAAACATGGAAAACGTAAAATCATCGACCCCAAAACATCGATATTCATGAAACATCGGGCCCAATATATCGATGTTCTTATAGAAACATTGATGTTCTGAAAACGTCGACATCGATGTCGCATCATTACTACCAATCACTGTGTTCTCCAGAAGCGCTAGCTACGCCTATTGCCACTGTGGCTAATAGCCTGATCATCCCAGCTGAGCACCTTTCTCGCAGCGAATTCGCCCATCGCCTCCTCCACATCCAGCACTCGCCGTCACCGCCCCTCCTTGCCGGGGCTACCACTGTCCGCACTCGGCCACAACCGCCGCGCCGCCGCCGCGCCGCCGCTGTGCCAGTCGATTGCGACTCCATTCGCCGGCGCCGCGGAATGAAGTTTAAAATTAATGAGGCGCCGAGAAATGCGTTAGGAGAAATAATTGCGCACGGCGCAGCGCGCGGCCGACGCCAATGGAGCGGAGCAGACGGGCAGAGCGGAGAGGACAGGACAGGAGAGTGGAGTGAGAAAAAGGACAGGAAGAGGAAAGGAGCGGAGAAGACGAAGGAGGAAAGAGATGATGGGAGAGAGGAAGGAGCGGAGAGAAAGAGGGAGAGAGGAAAGTGATAAGGAGATGATGGAGAGATGAAGGAGATGAGAGAAAAGTAAGTGAGCGCTGAGAGCAGAATAGGAAAAGAAGGAGACGGGGAGCACACTAATATAGTAGGGGGAAAGGAGAGAAGAAGAGAAAAATGAAGAGGAGAAGAGCGCCACGGAGAGACCAGGACAGAACACAGAACAGAACAGGAGAGGAGTGGAAAGGAAAGGACGGAGAGGAGAGGAGCAGGAGGAGACGGAGAAAAGAGACAAAGGGAGGAGAAGGAAAGGAGTGGAGAGAGAAGGAGAGGTCAGGAATGGAAGGGAGTGGAAAGGAAAGATGAGAAAAGAGTGTATAGAAGTGGACAGGAGAGGAAAGAAACGGAGAGGATAAAAGATGAAAGGAAAGTAGAAGACATGAGAAGGAACGAGATGATGAAAGGAGAGGGTAGAGTGCATAGACAAGAGGAAAAAGGAGTAAAGAGAACGGAAGAAGAAAGGAGCGGAGAGAACATAAGATGATAGGAATGGAGAGGAAACAATGGGCAAGAAAACAACCAGAGATGACAGGAGATGAAAGGAGAGCAAGAGAACACTGATAGCAAAACATGAAAGGAAAGAACCAAGAACACTCGAAGGCAATAGAAGAAAGGAAAAGTCACGAGCACAACGAGGAGCCATAACAGAGCAGATGAGGAGCAGAAAGGAAAGAAGTGAAGAGGAGGGGTCGGAGAGGAGGGACGGAGAAGAGAGGAGTGAAAGGAGGGGGAGGAATGAAGCGGGGAGAGGAGAGCTCAGGAGAGGAATGAAGCGGAAAGGAAATAAGAGAAAAGGAGAGTATAGGGGTAGAGAGGACAGAAGAGGAAAGGAGCGTATAGGGTGGAGAAGAAGAGAGAGGAAAGGAGCGTATAGGGGTGGAGAGGACAGGAGAGGAAAGGAGCATATAGGGTGGAGAGGACAGGAGAGGAAAGGAGCTTATAGTGGTGGAGAGGACAGGAAAGAAAGGAGCGTATAGGGGCGAAGAAGACATGAGAGGAAAGGGCGGAGTGGAAGGGGCCAGGCGAAGGGCTGGAGATTCGTCTTCCGGGCGCGTCCTCGGGCGCGTTGCTGAGCTTATCGCCTCGCTGCTTCGTGCGCTGCTACCGGCGGCATTCGGAGGAGGGAGATTGTGGCACGGTGTCCCATTGCGCCCGCTCTGTTCTCTGCTGGCTTAATCACAGACGAGCAGGAGGGGAGATCCGCGCGCAATTTGCGTTAGATTTTTAAAGAAGAAATCTTTAGGGGTCTGCGCTAATACAATAAGGGTTTCCGCCAATGGTATTGAGATATACGAATAGAGTCTGTGAAATGACCTTCTAGGCTCATGAGACACATAATCTACACTACATCTTCGATCAATTCATCTCACAATAAAATATATCTAGTGTGGTGAATTTTCAGTATTAAACTAAAATCGTATGACAACGTTTAGAAAATATCTTTAATCTGTTTGTTCATCTGAGATTGGGGAGGATTAGTCCGAGCGAGGAAGAGAAGTGTGTTACCCTGACGAAAAACTGAACCAACTCAAAAAAGCAGCTCTGAGTTGCAATATGCATGTCAGAATTGATACCTGACTGCGGGAAAAAAAATAATGCACATGTACCATACAACCATTTCCGATGACATAAATTCGTTTGAATAATTTATGAACATCAAGTTATTACTGGTGTAACGAGATTCGTGATGCACACATGCAATTCTCATCGAATGTAAGTTTCTCAAGAGGGTTATATATCCCGACAGCGGAAAATGACAGTATATTTTCTTTCAGAGCGAGGCTTATCCATGAAATTTCGCTTTATGTCCCCCAAGTTTCTTTCCTAAATAAAGAACGATAAATTTTCCCCCGTTATGATCTGAGTTTACGCAGCGGAGAATTAAATCTACTTTTGCAGCCATACCCTTCCTCAAGAGACCGCGTAAATCCCATAGTTGCTTCGTCCTAAATGGAAGATAACGGAGGACTTTGGAAGAGCACCTTCCGTGAAACAGTAATGTAATCTTCCGGCTGTGGAGGCGGAGCGCCCGGCCAATGCGCAGGCTGCTCCCGGGGAATCTCGACTCCCACATGGACTGGTGGCGCGCCCTACCCTTGCACACTCTTACACTTCGATGACAGTTACAGTGACAGTGACATAGTGACAGTTCATAGCTGTAATCATAGTGACTTCGATGTAATCATAGTGACAGCCCTTTGACAGTTCATCAGTTGTTAACATATTCATCCATCAGGAGCTTGAACGTCGCCACAATGACGTCATTGGCGTGATGTTTAAGCTCCCTATTCCATGAATCGGTAACAACTGATGAACTGTCAAAGGACACTATGATTAATCACAGTATGCAGGAACTAAAGGCAGACTGAAAGCGTAGGCTTCAGCGACCGGAGTCAGTAACTTCTTAGCTGCCCGGAGCCGCTGTATCCTAGGCAATAGGTGCCAACGTTTCGGCCGCCATTCTGAGAAACTTTCCCAAGCCTTTTGCATTTCGCCCTGGGAAGGTCACAGAATGGCGGTCGAAATGTTGGCACCAGTGCCTAGGACACGGCATCTCCCGAAGAGTCAAGTAGGTAAACTGCTGTCAGCAACTGACTCGCCTCAGTGGCAGAATTGCAGTACTCTGATCGGAAGGTCTTAAATATGAGTCCCGAGAGGAGAGTCTGGAGGAGAATTATAGTGTTCCGCTACTCTGATCATAAGTTTTTCTTTGTCCGGGAGTCCGTGGCACGAGTGCCACGACGAAATCGCCCCTCCACGCAGTTCACGAGTCCGTGGCACGCTATGTGCCACGACGCAGCGTGGCACAGTGACAGCTACCAGTAGAAGACCTTGGCACCACTGCCATTGGGCGACACTACATTTGCTCCATGTAGTTTTATCCCACAGTTCACGTGGAGCAATGGTGTCAATGTCTTCTACTGATGGCAGTGGCACGCGTCGTGGCACCGTAGCATGCCACGAGTTTCTCTGCGCCATTATTGTCGGGAAAGGGAACTAGTATTAACCCCGCCCTTTTACATTAGTGATGGCGTTGTCTCTGGTAGCGGGGTGACGAACTGCGTGGCGGGGCGATTTCGTCGTGGCACACGTGCCACGGACTCCCGCTCGTGCCATCGAACTTAACAACACTGCCGTGGAGAGTTAATTCGCCCTGGCCACTCCGGCTCGCCTCCAGCGGCGAGCTCCTTGCTCCTTGAGGCCTCGAGGCGCTGCGCAGCGCCGCGCCAAAGCGACGGGCTCGGAAATGAATTCGATATCGCGCGCGAAATCTCCCGCAAGTCCCAAGCGGCGGTGGCGGGAGGGGAAGTGGACCGGGGCGGGGAGGAAGGCCGAGGAGAATGGGACGGGGAGGTAGGAGGCAGTCGCCGACGTCGTTGACTGAATTAGTCGGAGGAGGTCGGAACTTTGAGCGCCTTGGTTTGTCTGAGCGACGTTCTGATGGAGATCTGAGAAATGCACTTAAAATAGTCGTAAAGTGTTTGATTACTTTATGATTTTCGTATTTACTGCCATCGTTTGCATCATTATTAATGTGGATTTGGTTAACTATCCTTTTCCAAGTACCAATCCGTGTACAAATACCGGTATTAAAAAATCCATTATTTCCTTTTTGTACTATTATTTTTTAAATGGAACTATACTTTTTTTCTGCTTTTTACACCAATACTTCCTCATCGGTAGAAATAGGATCTTTTTATTTCCTTTTAACCTGCCATTAGTCTTCTCTCAATGAACGGTGTTATCAAAAATCCATTAAGCGTTGTCACTCAATGTCATTCCCGTTTGTTCTCATTTTTTGTGACTACAAACAGGTTTACGAGCAAACTAGTTTTAAATGCAAGAGCAACTATTGTGAATTTTTACAAACGTCATATTTAAAATCCGCTTTTTTTCAAATTAAAATTGAATTTCCGAAGGAATTACAAAACTCCAAGCGTTGCGCAACGCTCACATGTTTAAGTGACTCTGGCTGTACTACGAACGTGTGTGTTTTTCATTGTCAACGCTGTGCCGAATTTCAGTGCTCAAAAAATCTTCGATTAAACATCAAAAGCCGCCTCTCGATGCCATTAGCCCCCATCAAGCGCCTCCCTATTACTGTGCGTACCTTCAGTTATCTCTTTCCGTGCCGTTTCTTTCAGTTTGTACTCTTCCCTTTACTTTGACCTTCTTTACCTTCACTTCCTCTTTATGTTTTCCAAGGTCCCATTGATTCCGTTAGTATTTTTATTATTTCTGTACATTTTTTATCAAGATCTTATGTGCTTGCCACCGTGAGATTTACGCTTGTCGGCCTCATCCTCACTTGGACTTCCGGCCCCTCCTACGGCTTGTGGATGGCTGTGCTAGATGCGCTGCAGAAACGTCCATCGAACGTACGGTGGAGGTGTACTCCTTCGCGACTGGCATGGACGCGTCATAACCCTCGAAGAGACTGAATAGGAGGCCCGGGGTACCTCAGCGCGGTGGCCGAAGCCGAACGCTGGACGTGCCCGAGGCAGCGGAGCGGGGGCGGGCCGGAACCGGGGGGGGGGCGAGACGGGGGCGGGAGGCGGGAGCGAGGCGGAGGCGGGGCGGAGGCGGGACGGAGGCCAGGCGGAGGCGGGGGCGGGTGCGGAGCGGGGGCGGAGGCGGGGGCGGGGCGGAGGCTGGCTGGTGGGGGCGAAACCGGGGCCGCGTTATGCAGCCGGGACACGTCGCGTCGCGTCGAGCGATTTCGCACGCAGCCGTCAGCGCGGACCCGGATGGCGACAAATAGGATTAACTCCGCCGAGACCCGCCCCCGCTCCCCGTCCGCCCCCCGCTTTCCTCTCGTGGCCCGACCTCACACTTCGCCACCCCCACCCTGCGCCCCGCTTGCCCCTCTCCCTGCAACTCCCCCGCGAGCCCATAGATCTGCAGAATGCCCCGCCACGTGCCTGCGTCACACGTCCTGCCCCACATTACAACACATGTTCCTCGACGCGTTGTGGCTTCGATCAACTTCTCCTCCGCTCCCAGTCCGACTCCTTTTTCGGTCTCTCGCTTCTCCCCTCACTCCGCTAATCTCGTCTTACCTCCCTACTCCTTCTACCTCCTTATCCCCGCTTACCCCTTACCTTACTCCGTTTAATCCCATTAACCCTCTCTCCACGCCATGCGTCCCATCCAACCTTTGTATTACTGTGCGCACCTTCAGTTATCTCTCTCCTTACCGTTTCTTTCAGCCTGTACTCTTCTCTTTTCTTTCACCTTCTTTACCTTCACTTCCTCTTTATGTCGCTTCATGTCTCTTTATGTTCCTCGAAGGTCCCAATGATTTAGTTAGTATTTTTATTACTTCTCTACATTTATGTAATGATCTTGTGTGTCTTCTCCCGTATGTCCCGTTTCATCAGGAAGAATTCCTGTCCTTGCTCTTTTTTTAACTCCAGATCTGCTACGTACATCATTCAATTCCTTTTTACGCAGTTTCATTTCTTTGTGTTTCTCTCTTCTCTCTTTCTCTCCAACATGTGCTCGTTTTCGACCTGTGACGATTTTGCATTCCCCAGAATATTTTTGCATCAGTTTTTGTGAAGAGTTCCAAACCTATTCAAATCTCTTCTCTTCATTTCATAAAATTTGCTTGAAGGAACTCCTCCAAATTCCATTTTTCTCTTTCATTTTATTTCCGAAATTTTCCTACCTCATACACACAGACACATGCACGTTCGCCTGCGAGCACACACACACCCTCACACACATACACACACCACACATACACATACACCAGTTCAATTGTCCATAAGTCATCACATTGCTCTATTCTTCTGTTCTCTATCTTTTCTTTCCCTTTCGCAGCCACATATGTCACCTCACCCACAGCCCTCCCGCCCACACACGTGCTCAGAGGCGTGTGGGCGGACGAGGTGGCGCCGACAAGTTTTTTCCATCCGCTGACATCTGCCACAAAGCGCGACATGTGTACAGGTGAAAGGACGTCCTGGCGTGCGTGAATTTTAAAAAAAATGTTTACGCACGAACCGCGGAGGTTTTTTTAAAAATTCGCGTCGTTTTGCCCGTTGCTCTGTATTAAATTAATGAAGGATTTGCTAATGTACTGGGAGAAATGGATGTAACTCTTCATGACATCTACGTTAATAAATTAAATGCCCTTTTCAAACGAGTGACTGACCGTTCAAGACTTCATTTTAAAAATACTGGTATGTAACTGGACGGGTGTCGATAAACGATTGAAATTTCAGAAGACCACTTCTTTTCTGCTTTATTAATAAGCATCAATTCATTGGGAAAGATTCATCTACAAAATTTGCCTTTTTTGATTTTAAATTGTCTAAACATATTACAAAAATCATGTTTCAAATCAAATTTTCCTAAGTCGCAATTTTCTCGCATCTTTTAATATTTATTTAAGATTTTAAGAAAATGTTATATTCGTAGGTTGTGCAATCCGTAAATGATGTTGTATCTTTAATTGTTTCTTTTTAATGCATTTTATCAACTGGATTTAGTTTTAAACAGAGATGTCTGAAAACCCGAGCAGCTTTCTGCTTCCCAGAATGTCTAATACTTGGTTCTTCTTAAGTCGGTGAGCTCTTTCGAAAGGTTCTTTCGTAAAAATGCATCTTAGAAGGATTTTCACGGTAAGACATATCTCAGAGATAGTTTCAAAAAGAAGTAACAGAAGGTCGTAAAATGTGTCTCGTGTTATTTCTGGCTATGTGTACGTGATTCCTATCTTCTTACTCTACCTGAACTATCTTTTATTGTGGTAATACCCGTTACAACACAAGTAATCTACTACACAATCCAGTAAAAATAATGTAGGAATAGTTCTTGAAAATGCTCCTTCCTTTGCTTCTGGTCTCTAAATGAAGCTTCCCTATTCTCACGTTTTGTTGAGCTCTACTTTTGCTAGTTGCGGGAGGGAATGGCGGTGAAGTCATTTTGTCAGCACAACCAAAAAAATCTAATCTGTTGTTCACTTGTCGATGCAATCACGTTTTCTTTCATTTAGGAGCGAAAATTTCTGGTTTTGATATATTGCCAACTACGTCCATGACACCTGTATTGATAATTAAACTACGAATAGTAAACGAGTGGAGTCGGGTTTCTGGAACTCAGGAACATGGGCGTAGATTATGTTTCTTCACCATACTCCATATACAGTCTACATCGCTTTTTGACGATAAATAATCACAAAGAGTAGCAACTTAATACAAGGTTAAAAGTTTGCATTAAACTTCCCAACGAACCTGCGCACCTACACGTTTACATGACGTTATAGTGCGATTTTTCTAACTCTGCCTCTCATGCGTCTACGGCTACGATGGACTATCACACGGCATTTCGCGTCTTTCTCGGTCCTGCCGCTAGGAATGGCGTAATCGCAAGTACTGCTTGATACGGTCGCGATCATGCGATACCTAGCGGCGCGACTGAGAAAGATGCGAAATACCGTGGCATATCCCATTGTGAAGACAGGCCTTCAGAGGCAGAGTTAGAAAAATTTGGAGTCGTTTTCGAGAAAATTTCGAAAATGTCCGGGGGCCTTCATGTAAAACACCCCAAATTTTGAAGAAAGTTTTTCAAAATCGTGGCGCCTCGAATGGAAGCAGATTGACCGGGGAATATCCATTTTGGAAGATATACGTATGGTTTAGCACATATGGTTTAAGCGCTAGTGTTGTTCACAGACGGACGGAGACAACAGACACAGACAGGCAGACGGACGGACGGACGTTTTTGAAGAAAACACACTTTTTCGGTATCAGGGGTCCCCCAAACGTGTATTTCCGTTAAAATCTCGAAATCGATTTTCCGCAGCATTATAACTTTCCGTATACTACGTATATTACTCCGTGCATGTACGGGGAAGTAAAAAATCACAGTATACGCAGGTTGTGGCTGGGGTCATGCGGCGCATGTCGGTGAGGGAAAAGCGTCGGCTGGCGGCCGCGTGAGTCACGGGCGGGCTGAGTCGCGCGCAGGGAACGAGGAAGGAGGCGGCGCGGCGGCTTTTGGCGCGGTGTCGAGGGGGGGGGCAGGCGGGCTCGAGGGCGCCACCAGCGCTGATATATGGGACGCGTCACTCTGGGTGAGTCGCGTGCGGCATGTCATACTGTTAGCCCAATGCCTGGTCCTCGAATGGCAACGAAGTGTCCTTGGCGGTTTCGTGATGCGTCTGGTTTTACACTCATCGAAATTTTCTGGCGAACGTCAGCTGCAACTGGTGAGGTTCGCCTGAGCATTTGCTGCTGGTTCATTGAGCCATTTTCTGCTGCTGTTCTATTTGTTTTACTCACTGAAGAACTTCAGTGTCTTCAGTAGTTTGTCTCAAAACGTACGACCATCCTAAATCCGGAGTATTTTTGGATCAAGCTATTGGGCCTAATAACCATCCTGTACCTGTCCACTTACCAGTTATTCAGATATAATGATTGTTGTATTTTTTCAGTTTTAGTCGGAAGAACCTACCAAACATTTCACCACATCTGCGTCAGTGTCTGATATTTTATTCGTTACCTCTGCCACGTTGAAATTTAAGGAATTGTAACTGCTGTGAAAAGTTTAGCAATGTATTAATGTCCCTCCAAAGTTTACGCACAAGTAGTTTCACAGAAGGCTTTTCAAAGCTTGCAAAGTCTTTTGTTTATATTCTGTCATCACATATGGCCTTGCCTAACCTAAGCAATGTGTCTTATTTCCCACTGTATATCACTTCCTAGATAGTATCGTTTACCACATCCGTTTTTGATATTGAACATGTGTTTCCTCCTTTGATGTCCCAAGTGCTCCGAGTTTCATTTCAAGCAATCAGTGCTGTTGTAAAACTTTCCTGTTTCCAGTAGAAAGAAAAGTGAAGATATTCTGAATAACAATGATACTATAATCAAAGATGCGAAAGATTGAAAACGAAAGAAAGGGAAAGAAGCGCGGGGGGGTGAATGAAGTACGGTAAGAAAAGGAGAAAAAAATCAGCAAATAGACTAAACAAAAGAAAACTATGTGTCCAAAGTTTGAACAAAAGAAAGGAAAAAGAAGAAAATAACAAAAGGGAAGGAAATAGCGAGAGTAGAAAAGAAGGCACGAGGGAGTAGTAGATAATACAAGAGAGGGGAGGAGAGAGAAGAGAGAGGAAAAGAGGAATGAGAAAAGAAGAGCAGAGAAGAAGAAAGAGAGGGGAGAAAAAGAAAGAGAGGAGGAGAGAAAGTGAAGAAACGAGGTAAGAAAGAGAAGAGACGAGAGGAGCGCGAAAGAGTAGATAAGTGAAGAGAAGAGAGTAGTTGAGAAACAGAAGAGAGGAGTTGAGAAACAGAAGAGAGGAGTTGAGAAACAGAAGAGAGGAGGTGAGAAAACAGAAGAGAGGAGGTGAGAAACGAAGAGAGGAGGTGCGAAAGAGAAGAGAGGAGGTGAGAAAGAGAAAGAGGAGTGGAGAAAGAGAAGAGAGGAGGTGAGAAAAGAGAAGAGAGAATGAAAGAGAGAGAAGAAAAACTAAAAGTGAAAGGGGGGAACGAGGAGAAGAGAAAGAAAAAGTGAAAAGAACAAGGGAGAAGAAAAAAGAAAAAAGACAGGAGGAGAGAAGAGCAGAGAGGAAGAGAGGAAGGAGAAGAGAGGAGTGAACAAGAGAAGGGAGATGAATAGAGAAAAAGAGGAGAAGATTAGGGGAATGAAAGAGAAGAGAAAGGGAAAGAGAAGAGGAGTAAAAAGGAAGACCGGATGGCGGAGGCAACATCGACTCGCCCATTCCGAGAGTGAACGCCTGATGCTGCGGGATGGCACGCGGCGTCTCGCCCCGCCCTGCCCGCCCGCCCCGCCCCGCCCGCCCCCGCCCCACCTCTCCCCGCCCCCGCCCCGCGCCGGCCGCCGTTTCGGGAAGTCGTAACTGACGGAGGCGCCGCGCCGCGGCCTCCTCGCAACAGGTGATCCAGCGACGGCGGCGCGGCGCCGGCGGATGCCGTGTTGACTGCGCGTGAGGGCCCTTAAAACAACGGAATGCGGCCGGCCGTTTCCTCCCAGAGCCTCCAAGAGCAGCACTGCGCCCGCGCCCGCGCCTAACGGCCGCGTCAACAACCAAGCACTTTCTTTTCACAGGCAAAGAACAGAGTGAAAACGACTGGGGTGGATGCGGGAGAAGGCGGCGATTCCATCCGTGGGAATGGCGTTGTAATGCTCACTTTATTGAATGCAGGCTTCGGCATCACCCTTGCTCTGCTCTTCCGGAGGAATTGAAAAGAAACGTCGGAAGATACTTCCTCGTCTTTTCATCGACTGAGAGAAACTTCTAGGACTGTTCAGAGGCTTCATTGTTTCGTGTTTCCGAGCACGTCAACGGAGTTGGTCATTAGTCCCGTAGAGTGTAGTGTATGTGGTATCGGTGGGAAGCGGTGGTTATCTTCCCCAGCTGGATAGTGTAGAGCTACAAATCAACCGGCCGCAGGAATTGTCCAGTCAGCAGCTGAAGACGACTGAGCCACTTAGCTACTAGTGTCAAAAATCGTACTGTCGTGACTCGAACCCTGAGGCCTCCGAATCACAGGCACTGAATAACATCAGTGGATGCCCTGAGCCATCTAAGTCGGTTCCTTTCCGAGAATTGACATTGTTTTCTCTCTATCTTCCTTGCATGTTCTGACATTTCTCTCTGTAGAGTTGACAAGAAGAATTATATTCTTATCACTACTTTATTTTTTGAAATATGAACTAAAAGTTCTCTACTGCCACCATTTGGTTTTATTTCCCTACTTCCATTATTAACAACATTGTTAATTTCTTAAAAATAACAGAAATTGACATAAGGATTGTTATGTTATATATACATTAATATAAAAAATACCGTTAACTGAATAGGTTCAATACAAAAGGAAACGTTTGCTGTAAATGAAATTATCAGCTTTATTGAGTTACCTATGTAATGCAGAGAGACAAGCCGTGTCGAGACGTTCGCAACTCACATACAACATTTTTCGCAGATTTTGCGTCAAGTGTTTCAAGCAATAGAAGAAACGTCGCTTCCACGTCGGATCATGCGATCGGACCGGAGTTGGAAGCAGTTGGTGCGTAGCTGGAAGAGGCTGATCCCGTCAGCAAACTTGGCGAGATCGCAGGGCCGCGAACGCGCCAATTCGAGGAAAGCGCACGAGGGGCGTGGAGATGCGGAGTGCGGAGTGGAAGAGGAAGCGGGCAGGCGGAAGCGGAGGGAAGAGTGGCTGCAGGCGTGAGGGAAGCAGGGTGTTGAGTGAAGAGAGATGGTCTGAGAGAAGTGGATGCGGATGTGTAGGATTTAGGAATACGGTGTGATGATATAGGCGTGCGCAACTAAAGAGGAGGGATACTAACATGTCTGGCGCCCCTTTTGCATTGAACTTTTTATTTACACATCACGTACGAAAATTAGAGCTGAAACATTTTTTAAGGGAAATGTGGATTATTAACATGGGCTACGAGTTCTTTTCGAAATGTTTTCAGAGGGACCGACGATTATTTTAGTCACCCCCGTGCACCAACATACACACTTAGGGCGGTGGAAAGGAGAAATGATTGCCCCGAAAACTTGGCGTCAGGGAAGCTCGTATAGGTAATTGTTGAGGGGACTGCAGTGACCAGCAGTGTGGATCAGCTGAAGATGCAGTGACAGGAGGCATAGGAGAAGGCGGGGGGGGGGGAAGGTGTCGGCCTTGGAAGGTGACGGCGGGGATAGGAGGGTGAGTAGGGGAGACAAGAGGAGAAGTGGTTAGAGGAGGGGGTGGCAAAAGGAATGAATGGCAAAGGGAGAGTGTGGCAAATGGAGAGTGTGGCCAAATGGAGAGTGTGGCAAATGGAGAGTGTGGCAAATGGGAAATGTGGCAAATGGAGAGTGTGGCAATGGAGGAGTGTGGCAAATGGAGAGTGTGGCAAATGGGAGTGTGGCAAATGGAGTGTGGCCAATGGAGAGTGTGGCAAATGGAGAGTGTGGCAAATGGAGAGTGTGGCAAAGGGAGAGGAGGCCAAGGGATGGGATGGCAAAGAGAGAGTGAGATTGGCAAAGGGAGGGGTGGCAAGGAGTGAGGGGGTGTCTAGGGAAGAGGAGTGGCAAGGGGAAGATATGGGCAAAATTGTGGCCCAGAGGAGGAGGCTGGAAGCTAGGAGAGGGTGGCAAAGGAGGTGGTTGACATGGCGGAGATGTGGGCAAAGAGGAACAGGGTGCAAAAGACGCAGTTGCAGAGGGCCTGGCGGGGGCGATACTGCCAAGGGAGGCGTCGTGGCTGGCCGCAGAGTCGGCGCTGGGGCTGGGCGGTGCGGCGGTGCGAAGAGGCCCACCGATTAGCATCTCGCCTTCCGGAGGGCGTCGCGACGGCAGTGAAATGTACGCCAAGCGCGCGGTCCGGACCTCTGCTTGGCCTTGAGAACCGGGGGGGGGGGGGGGCGGCACAACGTGCAGCGGGGGGTGATGACTAGACCTCTCAATTTAGGGGGTACAATAACGTGATAATTTTGGCACTAAATAGGTAACAATGTTATGAAATTATGCACTTTTAGGCCTTAGAAATGACATTTTTATGCACTTACAATAGGTTACAAAATAATTAATCCAGGCTTTTAAAAAAACATTAGACATAAAAAGATTTTTGGCATCTAAAAATGATCACAAAAGTGTTAAATTAGGCACTTGGACTGTATAAACGCGACACGCCGCTGCGAGAAGCCCAAGCTGTCAACAGCGGCAGCTGCACCGAGAATGGTGCAATTGCCTAAAGAAGTGAGTGCTGATCGGAGACGAGTATGAAACATCCTCTTTATACTGACTTATACAGCTCCTTATTTTCGGTGGGTTGGGTTAAAGATTTGCGTAGTCCGATTGCCTCTTATGCGCGGAATATTTGCGTTTCGAGAGAAATTCTGGAGTGTATAACAAATTTATGAAATGAGTATTTAAAATATGAGAATCCCTTCAATTACTAGTTTTAGACCAAAAAATAGGCATCAACCTCCCTCTTAGGCATTTTAGCACGATTAGATGATGTTCCAGTAGATCTTTTTTTTTCGTGTTTCGTAAACATATGCAATTATTTTCTACAACCTCTAAAGGAACTAAATATGCATTTGTCCTAAAATCCGAGGTTTAGTGACGACGGGCAGTAGCGCCCCAAGGGTCACAGTTTCGTGATGGGGAACGTGCAGATTCCACAGCACGGAGATGGACATCATTGAATCGAAGGCTTCATGGCACACTGTATAATTCAAAATTCGCATTTACAAAAGTTCACGTACAAACGAATATATAAATGTTGCTGATAATAAGGAGTGTAGAGGATTAAAACACACAAATCGTGGAAGGTGAGGTGTTTGCGTCAGACAGTTACTTCTGAAGCACGTCACAGGATGGCATCAACGCTTTGCCGCTCTCCAGTAATCAGACGGCCTCCAGCGGTTGACGATCGCACAGGCCAAAAGTCTGATGATACGTTCATTAACAAGAGGAAATAAAAATATACAGTAATGAAAGGAACCAATTCAAGCGAGCTGTTTGGATTGGCCTTGACAATTCCCCGGAGGATACACTTGTGTCATCTACATGAAACCCTCTTTAACTCGGAAAACGAAACAAAAAGATACCCTGAATTAATTGTTTAGCTTGGTTGGCCTTGTAATGTAATGAGACGAAATTTCCACGAATGGAATGTATCAGTGTGTAAACATAATTCAAATCTTGGTTTTTCTAGAAAATTTCCAGGCAAACCAGGTTTTTCATATGAAGCAACAAATTTGTTGCGCTTTGGTTTTCCCGTCCCTATTACATCTTACACTTGGATACCACTTTCTGGTTATGGAAGAGAAATGAAAAAGGAGTCAGAAATTTTCTCCTGCCGCAGGAACGTCGTTTCTTCCAGGAGGGCAAATACCTTGTGCGGGGCGCAGTTTGACATGCCTGATTTAAATAGACCAGCTGTTTTCATGATAGTAATGAGAGCTGATCGGAAGTTTTTCCATGGTTTATACTACCTATCCAGGTGAATTTCGGAGCAGTACCCTAACAACGGGCCACAGACAGCGGGCTATTTTTCCCTTCCTCTTCCTTGTCCTATCCTCTCCCTTAACTTTACTTCAAGAACCAGACGTGACCTTAAGTTTGTCGCTGGCTGGGGTGCTGTTCTGGTTGTTGAGAGCTACCTGGTTAGGGAAAACTCGCAACCTTTGTTTATGTCGACGCCGATATCGCAATCCAGCGTGAACAAGTTAACGGCCACCGCCCGCGAATAAAACGCATTTTCTACGCTTACGGAGTAAGTGTAGAATCCTGCAAGTAATTAAATTGACCTCAGCATTTGTCATCGCCCGGAAACACTACCCCCGTGATGTCCAGGTCTTCTGGTGGTGGCTGTCGCACGGCTTTGTGACACTGTAGCATGCCATTAGCATCACTCTGCACAACTGCGTGGTGAAGGGGACTAGAGGAACGAGTATTATTACTCCGTCCGTTTTACAATGGGGGTGGCGTTGTGTCTGGTAGCGGGTGATGAACTGCGTGGAGGGGCGATTTCGTCCGTGGCACTCGTGCCACTCCCACTCCGCTCGTGGGCATCGACCTGGACAACACTGCAACTCGCCAGTCATGAATAGTTGGATGAGGTCGCGGGCGTCCCTCCAGCGCTATGCGGAGCGGGAAGGCGTCCACCCCGCCCTTTTCCCCGCCGCCCGTGGAACCGCCCGCGCGTACTCGCCAGCCCCAGTGCCCTGATCACAGCCTCCCGCTGCTAGCTGTTCCCTGCACCGAGCGCCAAGCGTTCGCTTTCTCTCTCGACGCAACGCGCCAAGACGGCTGGCGGCGGAGCCCTCCGACGCAACCCTTTCACCGCTGCGCGCGGACGCAGCAGAGGGCACGCCCATGTTTTTGCCTGTTTTGCCTAGGCGAAGCAATTCGCGGATTTCGATGGTATAAGGGTCAGCGTATCGATTGTTGTACCCAAGATTGGGGGTTTCAAACCCGATCGAAGCAGTGGATTTTTAAGGTCGACAAAATCCTTCGTACGCCTTCCTTTCGGGAGGAGACGTAAGCCGGCTGTCCCATGTAGTAGATTTACCTGTTAATGTAAAAGATCCTCAAGCCTAATGAAGCCTCTGAGCTAAATTCATCAAATTGCCTGTTTCGTCGCCCGAGACAATACCTTCTTTCTCCGCTGGGTATGGAGGAGCGTAGTGAAATTTTGCTTGTCAGACGGAAGAGCGTGGCCTGGGGTCCGAGTCTCCGCCACGTAAAATAAGGCATAACTAAATAAACTAACAATTTTGACGCTCGTTGATCTTCCTCTTCTTTTTTTTATTATTTATTTTCTTTTGGATAGACACTACAAAGATCAGTGTTTATGATACACTCGACATTTGTATGATTGCTTAGACCTACTTGCAATTAACTTAACACTATCTTAAAATACAACTTACATCACTAATA